>JAFEMH010006876.1:0-109765 GCA_022495995.1 Adenophora triphylla var. japonica | reverse complement strand
CTTGGGCTTCACAAGAAGCTTGTCTGAAGCCACTCTTTATGTCAAACAAAAGAGTAGTTATGTTTTAATTGTATCTTTGTATGTTGATGACCTTTTGGTGACAGGAGATAATGAGCAGATGATTGAAGATTTTAAACAAGAAATGATGCAGGTCTTTGAGATGACAGACCTTGGTCTTATGACTTACTTTCTTGGTTTGGAGGTCCAGCAAAGAAATAATGAAGTTTTCATTTACCAAAAGAAGTATGCAAAAGAAATTTTGAAGAAATTTCAAATGGAGGAGTGCAAAGCAATAAGTACACCAATGGGTCAAAAAGAAAAGCTCAGCAAAGAAGATGGTGCTAATAAAGTGGATGAATGCTATTACAGAAGTTTGGTTGGCTGCTTAATGTATCTCACAGCAACGAGGCCTGATATTCAATTTGTTGTAAGTCTCTTATCTCGTTTTATGCATTGTGCTAGTGAAGTGCATTTAAGAGCAGCAAAAAGAGTCTTAAGGTTTATCAAAGGCACTATTGATTGTGGTGTCAAGTTTGAGAAGTGTTCAGACTTCAAGTTGAGTGGTTTTTCTGATAGTGATTGGGCTGGTTCAGTTGATGACATGAAAAGTACCTCTGGTTATTGTTTCAGCCTAGGCTCAGGTGTTTTTTCATGGTGTTCAAGGAAACAAGAGATTGTAGCACAATCCACTGCAGAAGCAGAGTTTATTGCTGCAACTGCAGCAACAAATCAAGCTCTATGGCTGAGGAAAGTTCTATCTGACATACATATGGAGCAAAATGGAAGTACAGAGATTCTTGTTGATAATCAAGCAGCAATTTCAATTTCTCGAAATCCGGTATTTCATGGTAAAACAAAACACTTCAACATCAAGCTTTACTTTTTGAGGGAAGTGCAACAGAGTGGAAAAGTGGCACTTGCTTATTGCAAGTCGGAAGATCAACTAGCAGATTTGTTCACCAAGCCACTTTCAGCTGGTAAGTTTGAGTTATTAAGGAAGATGATCGGAGTTTGCAGTACCTAAAGCAAGGAGGAGTGTTAAGAATTGCTTAAGGACTGCTTATTTGTTTTCTTACTCAGTTTTAGTCAATAATCAGTTTATTTGAAGTCAATAAAAACCTAGTCTTTAGGCTATTGTTGAAGTCCTAGTCTCTAGGATATTGGCAGCATTATCCATATCAGGATTCTAGAGTTGTTACCTGATTTCTAGGGATATTTTTATCTTTTTAGTTGAGCTAGTTGCACTATAAATGTAATGCATCAAAATGAATAAATTATCCTCAGTTGTTGCATCAATCAGTTCTCTTTTCTATTCTGCACTTCAATTAAATTTAGTTCTCTATTTTCTGTTCTTCTTTTTCTTTTCAAAATAACAGAGAGAATGAGTGGGAGGAATAGTTAGGAGAGAAAATGTTGTGAGTGTAAAAGTAAAGTAGGAGAGAGAATGAGTGGGTGGAATAGTAATAAAAACTTTTCTTTTTGGGACTGTGCCTTTTTAAATGGGACACCCAAAAAGGAAATTTGTGCCTTTTCGGCCGGGACGGAGGGAGTATTGATTTTTTTGAGAAAGCACACACCATTGCTTATTGTTCGTGGCACAAATTTTGCTAACACAAACCACCCGATAGATAAGTAGTGATTGAGAAAATGTAGCCTATTGTTAGGAATAAAAATAGGGACCATTAAAATGTAGGCTATAATTAGGTAAATGCATATAAACAAGTATCTTCTCGTTACAACATGAGCAAGAAAGAAGAAATGCAAATATTTAAGCAAATTGAGATGCATTACCCTCAGTTGAAAGGATTCTCTTGCTTTGTGTTAGTGGCAATAGGCAACCATTACCCTTCCTCTCGTCGTCCTTCCATACTCTTCC
The DNA here is from genome assembly GCA_022495995.1 of Adenophora triphylla var. japonica. Classification (NCBI taxonomy): domain Eukaryota; kingdom Viridiplantae; phylum Streptophyta; class Magnoliopsida; order Asterales; family Campanulaceae; genus Adenophora; species Adenophora triphylla. The sequence goes on along the minus strand of JAFEMH010006876.1, from coordinate 107,889 downwards.
AGCCACCGACTTAATTCCTCTCTTCATGCAACCCAATATAACAGTAACCACTTCTCTGCACCATGAGAAGCCATTTCACACGTTAAACTATAGAAAGTGTCGTAGTGTTGTGCTTCTAGCAAAACACGCAAGTAAACAACTCAGCATTAAAAGCCACTTAAATTTACTTACATTGGGGAACAAGGAGACCGGCCACCATTCACATAGTAGATGAACAAGTACGCATCGTAGTGTTGGCCATTGATGAAATAAAAGTCTTGCAACCTCCGTATACAAAAAAAAGACATCTTCTGGTACAAATGTATGCCGGGATCATTATAAGAAATCACATGTAAGTAAACTGCTCGGCATGTCGGAATGTTTGACGCGTACTTGATGACCCTCCGGATGAGTGAAGTAGCTGAAAATCCAACATTATACAATTAACTCCAAGGAAAACATTGGGAAATTTATCTTAAGAGAAAAGGGAGTATTTTTGAAGCGCTATTAGGGTTGCCATCCCTGACCATGAACAGTAGTTACCATTTACCACACAGAAAAGTTTTACTCCCTCCGTTCCATAATGATAGTCCCATTTGACTATTCAAACATTTTAACAACCTATTTTCATTTCTATCACTAACCTTAAATGTTTACTGCTTACTCCATTACTCCCTCTTCTTCCTTGGTTGGCTCTCATCTTCTTATCTATCACTCTTCTTCCTTGGTTGGCAGTACAGGAAGTTCAATGATTCTAACATAACAATTACAAAAATGACTATCTTTTTGGGATAAACAAAAATGGCAAATAGGAACATCTGTATAGGACGGATGAAGTATATGCTCTAATTACAACCAAGTTTATCCTACCCCATTAAACATAGCTACACAAAACCACTAAAAATAAAAATATTGCACTCACACCATCCCTAAATAAGTGTCCATTTTGTTCAATGAAATCAAGGAGGTCGTGTTTTTATGCACTTTTAGTATCAGTTACACATTAGTACCCAAAATGAGTACACGGTGTCATTGCAACTTGCCAACTTAAATTTAGGACATGGTAGTTTATAAGGTGACATTAATAACTTTACTAGAAAATGAATACTCCCTCCGTCCTGTTTGAAACTACACTTTTTACCCAAAGGTTGTCCCGTTTGAAACTACACATTTCCATTTTGGGAAAGTTCATGATACTTCTTTAATTAATGGGACCCACTTTCACACTCAGAACAACATTCCACTTAGTATTCCCTAAAGTGGCGAAGCCAAATTTTTGGGAGAAGAGGGTCATAATCTGCATATATATATATATATATATATATATATATATATATATATATATATATATATATATATATATATATACGGTTTTGTTAGGATACCCACCATAGGAGAATCCTAACAAGTGGCCCATTATTTTTGGACAAAAATGTCCCTCATTTCTCAGCTTAAAAAAAATTGTACCAGCAGCTGATGGGGGCAAAATTGTAACTTTCTGATGAACCAGCAGATGATGGGGGCAAAATTGTAATCTACATCTGCTGGTTCATCTGAAAGTTACAATTTTGCCCCCATCAGCTACTGGTACAATTTTTTTTAATAAGAGGAACGAGGGACATTTTTGCCCAAAAATAATGGGCCACTTGTTAGGATACTCTTATGGTGGGTATCCTAACAAAACCTATATATATATATATATACTCCCTCCGTCCCGGAACAATCTTCACACTTTCCCTTTTGGGCGTCCCAAAACTTACTTCACACATTTAAAACTTACCTAAAATGGAAAGGAATCTTTACTATTCCCTCCATTCATTCTCTCCTACATTATTTTAATACTCACAACACCATTATAATTTACTATTCTCTCCACTCATTCTCTCTCCTATTTTATTTTCACACTCACAACACTTTCAATATAATACTCCCTCCTTAAAACATGTGCAAACAGTGTATGTGAACATTGTTCGGGACGGAGGGAGTATATATATATATATATATATATATATATATATATATATATATATATATATATATATATATTTGGAAGAAGGGGGTCAAATTTAAAATATGGTGAACATTTTGATTTGAAAGAAGGGGGTCAAATTGTAGATAGCTTATAATTGGCCTATATTTGCAACAAAATGAAAAATTGAACACTAGTATTTTTTTTTAATTTACAGATCATGGGGGTCAGATGACCCCCTTCCATAAAATGTGGCTTTGCCGGTGATTCCATACCCACTTTCTCTCCCCTACCTCACTTAGTGATTCCCTAACCACTTTCTCTCCCCTACCTCACTTTTCATACTCACAAGACCTGCTCCACTAGCATTTTCCCTTAATCCCTCTGTCCAACCCAAAGTTTAGTTTCAAACGGGACGGAGGGAGTACTCATTTAACGATGCAGGGAGCAACATTTTCAGAAGGAAATAATAACAGAATATAATAAAAGGACCATACACATCATTTGCTTGTGCCATGTGTGTAATCATAAAATGATAAATAAAACATTTCTTACCTATTCCATAATTTCTATAAGACTCTACAACTCCCAGGGTCAGAATATAAACAAGCGTCTGATCTGATCTTGATGGGTCAAATCTCAGTAGATCTTCTACCTGCAAGGCCAGATGTTTATCAAGTTTGATTAGTGTTCTCCAAAAACCATAATTTTTAGCAAAATCCCATATCTATGCAACAGCTACTTGTAAATAATGTTGGATTTTTTGCAAAATCGACCTACATTAAGGGCTCACCTCACTTTCTCTAGCCGGAAGAATCCTTGCGGTGACAAAACCAACAAGTTCATCACTCTGACCATCAGGTCTACTGTGGTCAACAACTCCCCAAGACACAATACCACGGCCATTAACTACATTTTGGAAGAACTCAGCCTCATACCTATGAATATTCACAGTATGCTTTTTGATGAAGAAGTAATTACGTCATATAAAGGTTATAGCCCATAATTAGCATAGAGTGAGATCACTGACCTAATAGGAAAAAGATCACCATGGATTTTTACAAGGGCCTCAAAATCGGAGGGTCGTATGAGCCTGTATGATATGCCTAGACGGCGGAGTCGTTTCAGATTTACCATTGAACAACAAGACATCAATCACCAGCAAAAGTCTGATGTATTCTGGGAACTAGCATAAAGTCCTGCCCTTCCATTTATGCCACATCAGCCATAAAGGGCCATGTGGTAGTCACTGGAAAAGAAAGTTCCTTTTGATTAGACCCTACAATTGCAAACATACAAAGAAAAAGATGTGATGCACTAAGCTTAACCTAAGTATATACAGAAGCATAGCCAAAAAATATGATATATAAAGTCCAACGCTTAAAGAAAAAAGCTGAAAGAAAAGAACAACAAACTATATAACTAGATGCATGCATCATATCTACAGTGAGTTTCAGCATGTTCCACTCAAGAATTCACTAGTTGCAAACAAATAAATAAATGCAATAAAAGAATATATGCATCTTTTATTATTATGGGCAAACTTCATTTGCGTCCATTGTACTTTCAAGTGTGTTTCACATTTACCATTATACTTTTTTTCTTTCATAAAAAACCATCGTACTTTGCAAAATATACCGTTTTAGCCCCCAAATAGTCCCTAAATCTGGACTAATCCGTGCCTCAATCAGCGATTTTGGGGTTAAAATGATACATTTTCCAAACTACAATGGTATTTTTGAAACAAAAAAAGTATAATGGCAAAAGTGAAACACTTACAATGGATGAAAACGAAGTTTGGCCTATTATTAATGTTAGACTGATTCTGCATTTCAATCATGTATGAAATAATTTGAGGTATGAAATAAAGAGATTTTCAGAGATGTCAACTCCTTATAAAGGTAAGGATGCCTTAGTCTTAGTCTTGGTATAGTTTTTTGTTAATTTCAAGCTCGTTGGACTATGATCAATTAAAGATGTTTGTTTATGAGCATAGCCTATGCTCTCTCCAGAGAAGAGTCAAGCTGAAAGATTGATCGCGTAAATGCAACAATAGTTCGCATCAGATGTTCCCATAGGAACACATGTGCGTACATCAACTAGAACAATAATCTAGTACACTATAATGTGCAAATTTGAACTTGTAATCACATAATGCCTTCATTAAGGGTATTCGTGTATACGTGCTTAAAATCAACCTTCTTCATTTCCTTAGGAAACAGAAAATAAACACTCAACAAGGGACAGGGAAGTAGACGAATTTAAACTATGGCAGGCTCATCAAAATGCCACCAATAATGCTATGCCGATATGTATACAGTAGCAATTATTGTCTAACTCAATCACTTATCAATGAAAATTATAAAATGCAAAGAGGGCCTATAGCAATGCAGCTTGAACGGTATAAACCGAAGTACGAACGTGGATCCGTGACCGGGCAAGGCCCAATGGATTGGGCCCAAAATATAATCCATACAAGTCTCAAATACGACAAAGGGAATGGGTCTTACCTACCTTTGCTTGTATGGCCTCCTCGTCATTCCCCTACGTCGACCTAGACATATCAGGCGCATAATGACTAAGGCCCAACTAGGGTCCTATGACCGACGAAGCATCAGCGTCTATGTCGAGGAAGGCATCCCTCCAAGGCCGAACAAGGCTCCCCTTGATAACGAGGTAACCCTCCTCGGCTATCAACAAAGCAACAAAGCAGAAATGGGCATCCCCCATTCTCCACCTCTTCTCCTCGGCCGAACTTAAGCCGATCAGGCAACATAAGCCAAAGAGGCTCCTCACTGGTGTACATGCAGATTGCAGTTTATTCAATCCTACTCAAATAAGGATTGTGGACAGTTATAATCCTTTTTTAGGATTATAACCTAATCTCACATGAATTTTCATACTACAAGGACTGAACAAGTTATAATCCTCCTTGGAGTAAAATCTTATCTCCAAGCATTCCTATCCAACATGGATTATATATTGCTATACCTATAAATACAAGCCATAATTCACATTATTCTGGCATGCAATCTTTTGACTTTAAACTCTTGTCAATTGATTTCTCTCTCTAAATACAAATACTTACTCTCACGCCGAAGGGCCTTCGCCGGTGAAGTCCCGGCTAAGTTTACGTGTTTGTTCATCTTTTTCAGGCTATTCAATCGCCAGGATACAACCTGCTGCTAGATTTGGGCTGATCCGAACGTTTTTGACATCATCAGTTTGGTTCCATAAACACGTGTTAGGATTATCAAGAAAAAGTCAATAAGGTTCACAATGATGAACGGAATCCTCTACAGAAGATCATTCACAAAGCCCCTGCTGAGGTGTGTCTATCCTAAGGAAATAGAAAATCTCTTGGCTGAAGTCCATGAAGGCATTTGCGGTGGACACCCGGGGTGTCACGACCCAAATATTAGGCACTATTTTAGCACACGTTGAGCACGTGGGGTTCGGGTAGTAACATTTCATTTTGTGCATTTTATGATATTATTTGGCTTTATGTGATTATTCATATGCTTGGTTGGAGTATGTAAGTTAGATTGGGCATTAACTAACTTATGTGAAGATGGGATGAAAATGAATTAAAAAGAATGTTTTAGGGTCTAAAGGGAATAAAAAGGAAAGGTTCTAATGAATTATTAATAAAGAGAATTTTATTAAAATGTTTATTGGTGTTGAGGTGCTTAGTGGTAAATGGGAATAGTTAGAGTTTTAGTTATAATTTGTTAATTCATGGAGGAGCTTTATTTAAATTCTTTATAATTATCCATGGGAATTAATTGAGAAAACTTCAATTGCAAGCTCAGTACTTCTTTCTTCTTCAAAATGAAAGCCATAGAGATAATAACCAAAGCCCTAGGTTCTCCTTAGAAAAATTCTAGCACCTTCGTTACTTCTTCGTTTTCGGAACGGATTGCAGATTCGGGTTCCTGACGGCGAGGGGATCATTTAGAGCTACTCAATTAATTATTCTATTTTTCATCATTCAAGTAAGTTATTATGGATTCTTTTCAAAACTTGTTAATTCATTGATTTTGTTGTTAATGATGCTTATAAACAAGTTTTTGTTAAAGGGAAACAAATTTTTAAGTGGTAAGAATGGTTTTGAAAATGGGGAACTGAAATGGTTATGAAGTGGGTGTTGAGATAGCAAGTAAATGGGTTGGTATTCATGTTTAGTGTTAAAGCTTTGGAAATAAATCATTGCATGGCAATTTGATGCAAAGTTTGGTATCAATATGAGGTTAATTGGTGTTGAAATAGTTTAGAAGGAGTATGGAATGGTTTGGGTTTAGCATTGATTGCTGTTTGGTACTGATTTTATCAACTTAAAACAGAGTAAATGGAGTATATGTCAATTTGGGTTTGGTGGCAGCTGTTGTATAACCTCTGTTCTGAATGCTGGGCATCAGGCACGACTCGTGCTCAGGGGCACGAGTCGGGCACGAGTCGTCCCCTGGGATATGCCTAAGTCGTGACCAAGCTGGGACGAGAGGTTCTGGTGGGGTGTAAAAGGGGCACGAGTCGTGATCAAGCCATCATTCAAACAGATCATATCAGAGCAATAAAGAAGACGTTGAAAATTTGAGAAAAGTTATTATATTGATATGAAAAACTGGAGTACATTAGCCCTACTCTATTACATCAAAATGGAAACTTAATCAAAAGGCCTAAAGAGGTCTTCTTGATCGGCAGTAGCGTCGGGTATGATGACATGGTCAGTAGGAGGAATGATGGCTTGGTCAATTTGAGCTTCAGCTTGAGCCCCCTCATTGGGCTGCACCTCGGCATTCACTTCCTCGTCATCACCAGCACTAAGAACCTCGTCCTCGATTCTTTCAATGATAGCATTTATGTTTTCGGGATCGACGGGGGGAGGCACCCAAGCAGGACGACCAGCCTGAGCATCAATATCAGCAATCACACTCAGGGCATTATCGGAAAAGGGCACCAAATAATGGAGAGACCGGGCAACCTCATCATATGAATCTTGGTAAATCAGTCGGGCCAGCCTCTCCAGATCAAGGCCGAGGGACGTGTCCGCCATAGCCCTCCTGGCCAGATGCAAGTACCCGTCAGAGTACATTGTGGCCGCCTCCTCAGCCAGAGCATCCGTGAAGGCCGGGCTAGCCTTATACTCAAAAAGAGCTTCTTCGATTTGGAAGGCAAGCTAGCCTCCAACTCTTTATACTGGGCATCAGCTACCTCGGCATTAGTCTTTAGCCGCAGCCTTGGCCATGTCGGCCTCATTCTTCTCAACTTGCTTCTTAAGCTTGCTGGTCTGCTCGTCGACGGCCTTGTTTTGGATGGCCTCATAGGCGGTCATCGTGGCAAGCTGCCACAAAGCAATAAAAATATCAGTGATAAAACTAAGTGCTACGAATAAGGGAAAGAGAAGGAAAGAATGACGAGAAGACGTACCTCGCAGGCGAGGAGGCCTTTTATGTTGGCGATGTTCTCCTTGCTCGGCTTCGCCTCAATCAATTGATCAAGCAGGTCCTCGTCCATGGCTCGATGGACCACGGCTCGGCCTAGCCTGAGCTTGGGGCCTCCTCGGGATAACACATCCAAACCCCTCATAGTAGGGTAGATGGCCAGTTTCTTAACAACCTGATCGGCCTCAGCAGCAGCTCTCTTCGAAGGAGGTTCCTAGGCAATAGGACCAGCACTTGGCCATTTTTGGCCCGCAGTCCTTTGGGCAGCCTCAGTTTCCTCGGTCCTGGCTTGCCGGCTTGCCCCGCTGTTGCCGCATCGGCATCAGAAGTTAAAACTTAGAGGCTATGCCCCTCTTCAGTTCGGACCTCAAGATCCTCAGTTTCTTCCTCGGCACCCCCCACCGGCTTTAGAGGCAACGCCACGGCCTCCTTTGAGGATAAAATGCCTGACGATGAGTGGCGTCAGCCTCTCTCTTAGCATGAGCCGAGATACGAGATTCCTTCCTTTTCAGCTTCATCACTGCTTAGGGATCAAGCTTTCATTAAGACATCTCCGGCTCTTGCTCGGCCGTCAAATCTGCAAAGATGAGAAGGGAGCAATTAGCATATACGACAGGGAAAGATAATAAAACAAAGCAAAAAATTCACAAGTATTGAAAGACGGGAAAGATGAAAAAATTACAGCCAACGACGCCATTCTCGGTTGGACACCGATCGTCATTAAGCTTGCAGAAATCACAGTTGGCGTGGAAAACAAACCCTGGATGTATCCTTCAGTGGGGAAATCTATTGCCCCTAACGACGGGGACGAGAGGCACTAGCCCGTCCTTAGGTCCAGGCATAACGTCGGCCTGAACATAATATTTGTAGTCACTCTCCAAAGTGGACCAACACAAAGTGCCTACCTCGGTAAATTGCTTTAACCTTTCGACCAATAGGTCACTCCACTCAGGTCTCCACACCTCCTTGGGCACACGAGGACATTCCGAGGGAACGGTAAACTCCCAGCCTTGTCGGCTCTCCACACGGATAACATGGGCATTCCACCCGAATACTTTACTCGACATTGGGTAGATGAGTTTTGGCTGATTGGGGTCACTTCTAATTACTACTAGTCTGAAGTCAGATTTATAGCTAACTGTGAAAAAATGATGGAAGGTCGATTGGCAGGGTTCGAAGCCTAAACTACGGCATAAGACTATGATTACTACCAGTCTAGAGTCAGATTTATAGCTAACTGTGAAAAAATGATGGAAGACCGATTGGCAGGGTTCGAAGCCTAAACTACGACATAAGACTATAAAGCTGGTGAGGAACCTCACAGCATTGGCCCCAAGCATAGCCGGGACGGCCTGCATGTCCTCAAGAAATTCATTGATAAACGGGTCTAAAGGAAGACGAAGGACTAATTGGAATTGTTTATAAAAGAAGTGAACATAGTTCAAAGGGTAATAAAAATCATTCACAGCTTGCTCGATTTTGACCTTCATACCGGGGAAGTAACTAAGCCTATACTTCTCTCTCGGCACCCCATACTTATTATGGATTTCCTCTATCATAGGCTCACCGGCCTTAATTGGTTTGGGTCTAGGGACATACACCCTACCTCGGCCAGATCTTCCCCGACCTCTTCCTTGGCTTCCAGATTGGGTCTCCTCATCAAAAGCATCTACAATATTCCCCGAGGTCTAAGGTCCAGTTTGACGAGCAGCACCGCTTCCCCTTCCCGCCATATCTACACAATGAAACAACAAGGATCAGAAATTTGGCCAAGGCAAATGGAAGACGAGGAAGAAGAAGAACATCCCTCCTCGTCATACGAACTAAAGCCGAGGAGGGAACCTTACCCAGCAATGGAGGACACTCCAAGGAATTGCACTTCAAATAAAAGAGATTGATGTGAATGAGGATCTCAGAAAAACCTTGGAACACTACAATATTGGGGGAACCCAGGTCCACTTGGTCAATTCTGAACCGACCTGGATAGCGTACGTCTGTTTTAGGGCTTTAGTACCTCGTTAGTATCGCTTCTATCTCTCCCAAATTCAACATCAGCCATGGCCATCAGTTCGGCGATAAACCCTAAGATTCCGGTTATGGTAACCATACAGAGAGTTGGGATTACTCCTTTATGTCCTCGCCATTTCTAAATACGAGGAGGAAGACACGATATGGTTCAAGAACAGGAGCAAACTCGAGAAAACCTTGAAACCATAGCAACAATGGCGGTTTCTCCAAAACCCACCAAGAACACGTATCCAAAAACCCAGAAACTCAAAATAAATGCAAAATTTAAAGAGAAAAGACTCAAATAGTGATAAAAGATTGGAATTGATTTAGGTTTTGTCTTTTATACCCAAATACGAAACCGGTACGGGTCAGAATTCGAGTAAAGCAGCCGTCGCCTCCGTTGCAATTAATGCCCTAGTGGTTCCCAAGGGGGATATTAGGCATTGACAGACGCGCCCATTACTGTACGACTTGAAGCGACGAAATGTGAAGCGCCTCGTGACACGTGGAAAGTCCGTTCGAATTTGTTTAAGCCGAGGTAGAGCACTACTTCCTCCTCGTCATAGCCGAGCTAGGAAGTCGGGGTCACTGAACGGTATAAACCGAAGTACGAACGTGGATCCGTGACCGGGCAAGGACCAATGGATTTGACCCAAAATATAATTCATACAAGTCTCAATTACGACAAAGTGAATGGGTCTTCCCTACCTTTGCTCATATGGCCTCCTCGTCATTCCCCTATGTCGACCTAAACATAGCAGGCGCATAATGACTAAGGCTCAACTAGGGTCCTATGACCGACGAAGCATCAGCATCTATGTCGAGGAAGGCATCCCTCCAAGGCCGAGCAAGGCTCCCCTGGATGACGAGGTACCCCTCCTCGGCTATCAACAAAGCAGAAATGGGCATCCCCCATTCTCCACCTCTTCTCCTCGGCCGAACTAAAGCCGACCAGGCAACATAAGCTGAAGAGGCTCGTCACCGGTGTACATGCAGATTGCAGTTTATCCAATCCTACTCAAATAAGGACTGTGGACAGTTATAATCCTCTTAGGATTATAACCTAATCTCACGTGAATTCTCATACAATAAGGACTGAACAAGTTATAATCCTCCTTGGAGTAAAATCTTATCTTCAAACATTCCTATCCAACATGGATTATACATTGCTATACCTATAAATACAAGCCATAATTCACATTATTCTGGTATGCAATCTTTTGACTCTAAACTCTTGTCAATTGATTTCTCTCTCTAAACACAAATACTTCTCTCACGCCGGAGGGCCTTCGCCGGTGAAGCCCCGGCTAAGTTTACGTGTTTGTTCGTCTTTTTCAGGCTATTCAATCACCAGGATACAACCTACTGCTGGATTTGGGCTGATCTGAACGTTTTTGGCATCATCACAGCTATTTTTTGTAAAAGGAGTGATTAATGAAACCACAAGTAAGCAACCATTATGAGTTCGCATCTGACATGCCTAGCAATGAAACCCATACTAGTCAGCACAAAGTCTCCGGAGTCTTCTAAAGTAAAATAAATCTTATAACACCAACAGGCTACAGCACAAAGCTCCCCTTACTTTTATTATTCACATACTTAGCTGATTAAACCAATGCCACAGTAAGTTAAATTAACAATAAAAAATTACAACATCTGTGATCACAGATAAAACTATGTTTCATTATGTCCTGCTAAATTTTCTGAAATTATCATCTTAATGCCCAATTCAATCGTATTCAAGCTTTATAAGACAGAGAACCTCCTAATGCCACGTTTGATTCAAGGGTTTTGTCAGTGATTATGGAAGGGAAACGAAAAGGATTCCTGCTGCAGTCATAGATTCCATGGTGAAACTTGTCTTAGGAAATGGAATGAGCAAAATGCGGCTACTCTTCGTGATACCCATCGTTTCAATCAAGAACGCAAAAAATAGAAGAAATCAAGAGTGGAAAAGGCTTAATTAGCTGCGCATTCCATGTATCTTTCACAACATAAAGAAAACAGACTGAAAACATGTTACAAAGAGTTTGCTTCGATAAACTCTGGATCATTTCATTTCATTCTCAATAATTCAGAGGCAAAGTTGTTTGTTATACTCAACTCAAGTGTTCATAAATTTCCAAATAAATAAAGGGGAAAGAAAAGACAATTAACAAGATCAAATCTTTCAGAGAAAAGAATGTACTCCCTCCGTCTCAAAATGAATGTCCAAAAAAATTTCAAATTTGCTCTCAATGAAGAGAAAATTTGAAATTTTTTGGACATTGATTTTTTTTTTTTTTTTTGGGGGGGAGTGAGTACAAAGATCAAGGGCAATAATCAAGCTTAAAAGACCAATTAATTATCAATCTTGAACAAGAATTATAAAAAGCAACTGTCAAAAAACACTAATCTTTAATATGGAAAAAGCAACCAGAAATTGAATTAAAAAAATCTAAGGGTAGAAACAAAAAAGAAGTGAGATCTTGCAAGTAAATAAAAAATTGAGTCTCTTTACCTGGTTGGTGGATAGAGAATTGAGATGGGAAAGTGAAATTTAGAATTGTAAGATTTCAAGGGAAAAGGGAGCAGCTAGTGCCTAGAACTGGAAAATTTCTAGAATTTTACGGGAAAATAGTCCGCATAAAGAAAAAGAGAGAATGTTGTTTGGATTTGTGTCGTCTCCTCTTTTCTTTCTTTCTTTCCGGCTTCATTCATCATCCCATTGATGATTCCCACCCAGTCAGCCTTTCTTAGACTATCACCAGCAACCCTTCCCGATCCAACCCAACAATTAAATATTATTTCTCCTCGATCTAACCCAATAATTAAATATTATTTCTCTTTCTTTCAGCTATTCAACTTCCATCTACAACTCAATTATTTTTTTTTTATCCTCCATTAGCAATCCAACCTAACTCATAATATCTCTTTAAATTAACTTTTTTTATTTACCATATATTATCAATACTCAATTTATATGAGTATTTTTTAATCTTATAATGAATCAATAAAAATATATTTAACTATTAAATTTATAATAATTGCAAAAAAAATCACTTAATAAAAATTATCAATCAAAATTAAAATTCAACTTGAAATTAAACTTAAAATATTACAAATACATGACAAAAATAAAATTACAATACATGAAATAAAATGAAAATTACATAATTAATCATCTTCGCCAATTTTTTGTCAAATGCGCTCAATCAAATCATCTCTAAGCATTGTACGAGCTTCTCTATTACGAAGTTGTTCCCTGTTAGTCATATATGTGGCTAAGCTAGCAACCCGTTGAGTAGAGTATTGAAAATGTTGATCAACATCTTCTTCCATTTCTTCTTCCACTTCTTCTTCCACTTCTTCTTCCATTTCTTCTACCACTCTATTGCTTTTTTTTCTTACGGCGATTAGTAGGTGTATCCTTTAAAAATTTGGTTGGATCATAGTAGTTTTTGTATGTGTCCCGTTCATCCTTTACAATCATATTGTGCATGATAATAAAAACAATCATAATTCTACCAATATTATGATGATCCCAGACAAGACATGGGCGTTTGATAAATGCAAAACGAGATTGGAGAACCCCAAAAGCTCGCTCAACATCTTTTCTAGCAGCCTCTTGACGTTGAGCAAACATCTTGTGTTTTTGAATTGTAGGAGAAGCAATTGATTTCACAAATGCAGCCCAGCTTGGATAGATGCCATCTGTGAGATAATATCCCATTTACTTTCGCGCCCATTCACGACATAACTAACTTTGGGTGCTCGACCTTCCAAAATATCATTGAAAATAGGAGATCTGTGAAGTACATTGATATCGTTGCAAGAATCTGGTGTTCCAAAAAAAGCATGCCATATCCACAAGTCATATGATGCAATAGCTTCCAAAATAAGAGTTGGTTTTCCACTTCTTCCTGCAAATTGCCCAGCCCAAGCTTTAGGACAATTTTTTCATTCCCAATGGATGCACTCAATACTTCCCATCATGCCCGAAAATCCACGTTGTTCCCCTACATAAATTAGTCTTCTTAAATCTTCTTCATTAGGACTTCTGAGATATTGAGTACCGAAATTTGAAATTACACCTTCTACAAATCTCATAAGTGACTCTCTTGTCACTGTTTTACTCATTCGCATGTACTCATCAACCGCGTCGGCTGATGTCCCATACGCCAAAACTCTCATAACTGCAGTACATTTTTGCAATGATGAAAGGCTTTGTCTACCTGCAGCATTTCGCCTTTGTTGAAAATATTCATCATTAGTAGTGATTTCATTCACTATTCGGAGGAAAACATGTTTGCGCATACGAAATCTACGCCGAAATATATTTGGAGGGTAGGTTGGACTGTTGAAAAAATAGCTGTTGGACAAACGATGTTCACCTTCCTCCTGTTGCCTCTCATTAACTCGTCTTCTAGATTTGTGTGTAAAACTTGTAGGTTGTGATAATAAAGTAGGATTACTCATGATCACATCTTCGATAATGTGATCAACTTGTTTATTTTGTTCAAAAACTCTTATTTCCACGCACACTATCTTCACTTACAAAAATTCAACTCGACATTAGAGCTACGTCTTCTTTTACAAGCCAACTCACAGCCTTTGGGTCTGTTTGAGTATTTGTGTTTGTTTGTTCAAAATCTTGAAATAAATTTCATGAAATATTCTGGGAGCTTTGAACATTGTCAGATGTAGGAAAGAAATTGTGGTTCGGAGAAATTTGAGAGTTTGAATCATTTTCGAAATTTGAAATATTTTGAGGGTTTACAGAATTCTGAGAGTTATAATAAAATTGAGTGTTTGGATAGTTTTGAGAATTGCCATATTCCTCATGATTTGAAAAAAACCTAAAAATTTGAATTCATGATTTTCTTTTTTAGATTTTTTTTTTTAAAGTTGGACCAAGAAATGATTTTTTAGAATGAGAAAGAGAGTATTCGAGATTGTGTCTAAAAAATTTCAAACTAGTCTCTATTTATAGAGGATGAAAAAAAAATTTGGTGTTTTTTTTATTATAAAAAATATATTTATTTACAGTTATTTTAGATATATATTTAAAAAGGATAATTAAAAATATTTTGGTCCAAGCATATTGTGACAAGTGTATTCCTTGGATGACAAATTGATACCACGCCTCAATGCCGGCTGACAGACACGGGTTGAGCAAGGTCGTTCATTTGTTTTCTTTATTCCTTTTTTTCATTTTCCTTTTTTGTCTTTAAGTGGCCCAACCCATGTTGTAGGTCTCTGATGGAAGTAGTCTTAACTCTCTGTTAGAGCATCTTTAACCATGCCACTTCAAAGTCACCCCTCTCTTTTTCACCTCAGCTTCACGTCATCAGTTATCAATAACACAACTTCAAAACTCTCATAAGTGATGCCTTCACTCCCTTCATTCAATAGTGATGCCTTCACTCCCTTCATTCAATAGTGAAGGACGTTACCCAAAAACACACCAGAACACCTCAAAGTCGTGAATTTAGGTCCGGTTGTATCATGATGTCGACACAAGGGATCTCGTCTCTCTAATTTCGGACTCTCACACGTTCACATGCTTACTATCCACGTTGCGCCCCAAATTTATGCCAAGGCCCAAGTAAATTTGGGCTATGACACATGTCAAAATCCAATCCAGTAGACTATATTCCAATCCAATTATATATTTTTAACGAGACAATTTATCTAAAACCCCAAAATTTAACAATAATATATAATATATGAGAATACACTTATATGAAAATACAAAAATTGCTTACCTTGACCATTGATTTTTTATTTTTTTTTGTGTGAAAATGATTAAATTTTCATTTTTTGTTAAATTTAATCAAATTGATAATAAGCAATTAAATTGTATTAAAACTTGAAATGGAAAGCTAATAATTCCAAGATAGAGCATCTAAGGGCAACTCCACTCATGAACTTAGCAAATGGCTGGCGTAGATGAGGTGGAGGAGAAGACGTCCCACATTCATGACTTTGCAAAAGTCATGGATGACTTTTCATGTTTTTATTTTCACAGAAGCCATGGTTCACGTCATGTGTCAGATTTTGAAATTAATTTTTTTTTTACAAAAATTACAATTAACATATAAAAAATAAAATATATTAATAAAATAATTAATTATAATGAAATTTATAATTAATCATTTATATAGTATAATAATTAATAATTATATATAGTAGTAATAAATGTAATATAAATGAGTAGGAAAGAGAAAATATGGTGGGATATAATAAAAAGTAGGAGAGAGAAACTGATGACTTTTGTCAAGAATGAAGATAAAATTGTTTGAAATTTGTCACATTAACATGACATGAATCGGATTATGAATATCGTTGGGGCGTTTCCTCGGCGCATTGGCTGAAAGACCTGGGTGTAGTGATAAGTATGGAAAAGGTTGCTAGGTCGTCGCCGGCGACGCGCCATCTCTTCGCCAGGGGGTGGTGTCGAAATATGCGAGGGTGCGTACACTTGACACGGGTGTAGTGATAAGTATGCACGAGATTGCTAGGTCGTCGCCCGGGAGGCGACGCGCCATCTCTTCGCGGGGGTGGTGTCGAATATGCGAGGGTTCCGCATTGCGGGCAGTGCGGAGTAAGAAGCTAGTCCGTGGTAGGTGTAAGGGTAGTGGGATGCGCTTTGGAACTTGGAACATTGGATCATTGACGAGGAGATCGAGCGAGAGGTGGTGGAAGTTATGAGGAGGAGGAAGATTCACATGTGTGTTTACGGGAAACTAAGTGGGTTGGAGAGAAAGCAAAAGAAATATCGCCTTGGGGTTTTAAGCTTTGGTACTCGGGAAAGGATAAGGGTAGAAATGGAGTGGGTATCATTATTGATAAGGAGTATATTAATGATGTGGTGGAAGTGTACGGGAAGAGTGATCGAATTATGGGCATTAAAGCGGTGATACGTGATGAGATTATAAGCTATTATTTCCGCCTTTATACACCATAGTAGGGTTGGATGCATCTATTAAACAAGTGTTCTGGGAAGATTTGGAGAAGGTAGTGCGCGAGTACCTAGTGGTGAGAAATTAGTGATTGGTGGTGATACGAACGGACATGTGGGGTGCAGTCGATATGGCTTTGAGCATACGTGGAGGTATTGGTTTTGGAGAGAGGAATGAAGCGAGGAAATAGTATCCTGGACTTTGCGTTGGCATATGACTTGAGTATAATGAACACTTGGTTCAAGAAGAGAGAATCTCAGGCTTGGTGTCTATAGAATTGGAGGTAATGCAAGTCGTATTGACTTAACTTCTTAGTAAGAAATACTTGTAGAAAGAGTTATATGATTGCAAGGTTGTTCGGGTGAGAGCATAGCAACTCGGCATAGCGGTGGTACTTGATTTTCGAAGTAAGAATTTCGAGGAAGAGAAAATTACGGTAGAACCCTAGAATCGAAGTGGTGGAGACTTGAGGAAAATCAGCAGAATTTGTAGCTAAGATGGTCGTTACGGTATTTGGGCGGATAATATGAAGGATATGGATATAGATTCGACTTGGACTAAGATGGTACATACCATAAAGGAGGTGGCGAAAGAAGTCCTTGGAGAATCTAGAGGAAATGGGCCACAGTAAGGACACGTCATGGTGGAACGAGGAAGTAAAACAAGCAATAAAGGGCAAGCGAGAATGCTACAAATTATTGGAGAAATGTAGGAGCGACGAGAACTATGAGAAGTATAAGAAAGCTAGAAGAGATGCTAAGAAAGCGATAAGAGACGCAAGAAGCAAAGGTGAATCGAAACTTTATGATAAGTTGGATACAAAAGAAGGGAAAAGGACATCTGAGACTCGCTCGTATGAGGGATAAGAGGGCACTTGAGATATTGGGACGGTTAAATGTGTGAAGGATGTAGACGAGAGTTTTAGTCGGGGATAAAGAGATAAAAGATAGATGGAGTTCGTACTTTGATAACTTGTTGATGGCGGTCGAAGAGCGGGGCGTTGGAGATTTAAATATCTCTTCGAGTATGGTTAATCGAGATTTTATGCGGAGAATTCGAAAGAGTGAAGTGGAAATGGCAATGAAAAAGATGAGATTGAAGAAAGCCGTTGACGGATGGTATACGATTGAGGTTTGGAGATGTTTCGGGGAAAGGGAGTAGATTGGTTAACAACGCTATTTAACAAGATATGGAGAGTTAACACGATGCCGTTGGAGTGGCGGAAGAGTACTACGATCCCTTTGTATAAGAATAAAGGTGATGTCCAAGATTGTGCCAACTATCGGGGGATCAAACTAATAAGCCATACTATGAAACTTTGGGAAAGAGTGATTCCTGGTGAGAAAAATTGTGGATATTTCGGATAACCAATTTGGGTTTATGCCGGGGAAGATCGTTATGGAGGCAATATATCTTATGACAATGAGCCATGGAGAAATATCGGGATCGAAAAGAAAGATTTGCATATGGTTTTCATTGATTTGGAGAAGGCATATGATAAAGTGCCAAGAGAGGTACTTTGGTGGGCATTAAACGAAAGGGTGTTTCAAAGAAATATATTGATATTATCGAGGGCATGTATAATGGAGTTAGTACTTGTGTCTGTTTAGTGTTGGAAAAATCGAAGAGTTCCTTTATAAAGATTGGAGTGCATCGAGGTTCCTTGGCTTAGCCCCTTTCTTTTTGCTTTGATAATGGGCCAAATTGCGAGGTCGATCGAGATGATATACCAAAGTGTATCTTTGTTCGCGAGATGATATTGTCTTTGATTGATGAGACAGAGAGGGTGTTGAAAGTAAATTGGAGTTGTGGAGACATACTTTGGAATCTCGAGGTTTTCGATTAGCGAAGCGGGCGAATATTTGGAGTGTAAGTTTAGCGAGTGGAAGTAGGGAGGCGGGGCGGTCACATTTGATGGAAATATTATCCAAGCTTCGAGTTTTTCGCTATCTTGGATCCGTTATCCAAAAGGATGGAGAATTAGATGGAGATGTGACTCATAGGATTAAAAGCGGGGTTGGTTGAAGTGGAAGAGTGCTACGGGGTTTCTATGTGATCGCGGCATGCCCTGATAGATTAAAGGGAAAATTCTACCGCACGGCAATTAGGTGGCATTGCTTTACGGCAGAATGTTGGGCAGGTGAAACGGTGTCGCGTGCGTAAGATGAATGTGGCGGAGATGCGTATGCTTCGATGGATGTGCGGTCATGACGAAAGGATCGGTTGGGAAATGAGGTGATCGGAGGTAAAGTAGGAGTTGCGCCCATTGAGGATAAAATGAGGGAAAATCGTCTACGGTGGTTTGGACATGTGAGAAGGAGGCAGAGTGATGCGCGGTTAGGAGGCCGAAACAGGTGGAGAAATGATAAAATGGCGAGGGGGTAGGGAAGACCCGAACAAACTTGGATTAGAGTAATTGAAAATGATATGAATTTACTTGGAGTGGATGAAAGTATGGTGTTGAAGAGTAGGATTGGAGGGCGAAAATCCGTGTGGGGTTGATTTTTATTTTTATTTTTTTTATTTGTTATTTTTTATTTTTATTTTTTATTTTTTATTTTTATTTTTTTATTTTTAATTTTTAAGTTTTTAATTTTTTAATTTTAATTTTTTAATTTTAATTTTATTTTAATTTATTTATTTATTTATTTATTTTTATTTTTTTTAATTTTTTTTTAATTTAATTTTTTATTTTTTTTAGATAACATATGAGGATTCGTATTGGCTTGACCCCAAATTATTTTGGGACTAAGGCTTTGTTGTTGTTGTTGTTGTTGTTGTTGTGTTATTGATGACTGATGACGTGGAGCTGAGGTGGAGGAGAGAGGGATGATTTTGAAGTGGTATGGTTGTAAATGCTCTAATATGGAATATCCAAAGAGTAGAAGGGGGAGGAAGGGTAAGAAATAGAAAGACAAGACCCTTGTGGCGCAATTTAGCCACCGCGCCTCTTCTTTCGTTCGGTTCGATGATTCTGACCCCTTCCTCTCCTCGTGTCAAAACCTCTGTGACTCCCCCCATCCCCATCTACACACGCACACTAGGGTTCTTCCTTCTCTCTCTCTCTCTCTCCCCACTTTTAGGAATCCTCTTTCGAATTTCCAACCTAATTTCTCATCATGCGCAGAGCTAATGGAAACGCGACGGTCGCTACCTCGATTGCCAATTCGCCGCCTCCCTTCTTGAGCAAGACTTACGATATGGTCGACGATCCTTCTACTGACTCCATCGTCTCATGGAGCAAGAATGGCAACAGTTTTGTCGTCTGGAACGAAGCCCTCTGTGCTTTGGATCTTTTGCCCAATTACTTTAAGCATAAGAATTTCTCCAGCTTCGTTCGTCAGTTGAATACTTATGTACGTATCTTATCTTATCCGATTCGATTTTCTTTTACTATATTTACCTGTTAATCATACGAGTGAATTATCTCCAATTTGCGAAATGAAAGCTGTGCAGTACTATATTTTCAATCAGATGGCTTCTTGCTACTTCATTTTGAATCTTTGTGCATGACTTGTTTCACAATTAATGTATAATCAATCAAAATTATTTACTACTTGGGATCAATTTATCGGTGAAGCAATTTAATGGTTATAGGTCTTCATGTTTCTTGAAATTCTACCTGATCCTTTACATTTTAACTTAAGCAGATTTTGTAAGCGTTTATCATGATTTTGAAATTCAAATTTTGCTGCATTATTCTGTGTTCTTTTTGAAGCTGTATTCTTCACTGCATTATGTGGTTTGCTGGAACGAAATTTCAAAAGGTTTACCAATTTTTTTTTACTTTTTTTATTAAAAAAATACATTACGCATGAAGTGAACTACTAGATTGACCATAAAAATTACCCCTATATACTTGTGGTTCACTTGATGAGCATCTTTTCATTAAAAAATTAAAATTGAGGGGGGGGGTTATTTCATGACTTTTATTATTGCTCTACGATGAGTAATGGAGAAACATGTGCTTATCTGTTGTATCTAGTAATGGATTCCATCAAGGTTTAAGTTGCTTTTGTTGAACCTGATTTTCCTATCTTAGAAAAATTAGGGACCTTTACAAGTGATTCATATGCTATAGACCCGGAAATAAATTGACAGTTTAACTAGCAAACAGGGATACTTAGTTTGGCTCCTTGTAATAGCTATCTCGTATGTATTATTTATCCGCATTTGTATTTAGTCTGATTGAGGCTTCAACCTTAGAAAAATTAGGGACCTTTACAAGTGATTCATATGCTATAGACCCGGAAGTAAATTGACAGTTTAACTAGCAAACAGGGATACTTAGTTTGGCTCCTTGTAATAGCTATCTCGTATGTATTATTTATCCACATTTGTATTTAGTCTGATTGAGGCTTCAACCATCCAAACATAAATGCGTTTCCCCCGGTGAATCTCTTATTCAAAGAAAAGTTAGGATAATATTTTCCAAACTCGTTAAAATACTAGGTGACGAAGAGAACTTTTTCTGCTCTTTAAGGAGGGGGGGGGTTGCTAGGTTTATATGTCAGACATATTGCGATTTGATTTATATGTCCTGCTTTTTTGTTTTGTAAAGTTTCTTGCATCATCATTATGTTTTAATCTTGATTCTTGTTTTACTCGATAGTTGCTTTTGTTTTTTCGCAGGGTTTTAGAAAGATCGAGTCTGACCGATGGGAATTTGCTAATGAGGGGTTCCTTAGAGGCCAGAAGCACCTCTTGAAGACCATCAACAGGCGGAAACCTGTGCATGTGCAGCAGAGTCCTCAACTACCAACTCCAGCCCAGAGCATAACAACTCCATCTTCTATTGAAGTTACGAGGTCTGAGATTGAGGAAGATATTCAATACCTTAAGAAGGATAAGAATGTTATTATGCAGGAGCTTGTCACATTAAGGCAGCAGCAGCAAACAACAGATCAGAAGCTGCAAACAGTTGGGCATCGTGTTCACTTAATGGAGCAGAAGCAGCAGCAAATGATGTCCTTCCTGGCAAAAGCTATGCAGAGTCCTGGCTTCTTATCGCAACTCTTGCACCAACAGAACCAGAGTGAGAGACGTATTTCTGTAGGGAATAAGAAGAGGAGACTACCCAATCAAGAAGAAGAGATCTTAGTTAACAAGTATGGTTCTCCGTCACCTGATGGACAGATTGTCAATTACCAGCCCTCAATGAATGAAGCAGCAAAGGCAATGCTAAAGCAGATTTTGAAAATGAATGCCTCAACAAGAATTGAACCCACCATTAACCATGCAAATGGATATCTGATCGGTGATATCCCCTCTCCTTCCAATCGGATATCTGGAGTGACCCTTTCAGAGGTGCTAACCACTCCGGTGGAGTCTTATGCACCAGTTTCGGTTGGTCAACTAACACCAGCTATTTGTGAGGCACAACCGTGTCCATGCTCCGCATCTGTTGCAGCCACAGTGACACCGTTTCCAAAAGTCAATCTTCCTATTTCTGAGGATCACACATTACGATCCAGCTTTTCTGAAATTCAAGGAATCATACCTGAAAGTTCTACCGAAGTTTCTGATACAAGTTTTATGGGTCCTATTAACACCAACGACATGGAATATATGGATATGATTTCGGGCCTTGGGGATGGGGAAATTCCTGTTCTGGGGGATGATTTTTCTTCCAATCCTGATACTAATGTCCTGATGGATGGCAACCCTACGCTTCCAAGTATTAATGATGTTTTTTGGGAACAGTTTCTGTCCGCTAGCCCACTCCCTGAGGATGCAGACGAGCATAATTCTCTTGTAGTAGAAGGGATCACTGAAAAACAAGAACTTCATACAGGGCCAGGGACTGGCTGGGATGGGACAAAAAATATGAATCATCTGACCGAGCAAATGGGACTTCTTGCATCGGAAACGGTTGCGGTCTAAGTTTTGCTATGTAGTAGTGCACCATGTTACTCGAGGTACCTTTTGAGTCTACTCTTTATTAAACTTGCTGGACTCAAGTTCCAGTATTACGTCAGGTTTTTCCTGTCGTGCTCACTTAGCTGGTAGGACTCCTGTTTCACCACTGAGGCTTGTTATGTGTTTATATTTGTACAAGGAACCACATAACCTCTATACATAGCAGATTATACATGCAGTTCCATCTAATAAATTAGTTAGGATCTCGGGATGATCTTTTGTTGACCTCACCTGATTGACATTACTTGTTATTGAGAGGTGTATATAAATGCGTAATGTAAAGTCCATCTGAGCCTTGTTTAAAACGTAGAGTTCATGTCTTGTAAGAATTTAGAAGGCCAATTCTTTGTCTATTGCATCAAATTGTGTCTTGAAATGCAAAGATTGGTTGCCTTTTTACTGTTCCTATACTAATTCTTACGTCTTGTTTGGTTAAGAATACATGTTTTGATATCTGAAAATTTCCATGATGTAGGAGGTTCCTGTTGCTGTTGGGATATAGAGAATTTCTGTACAGAATTGTTGTTTTTGTCTGCAACAACCTCATTTTCTGTACGAGTTTGGAATCTCTCAGTCAGTTTGATCTCCAGGAAGGAAGAACCATGTGACGGTGACTTCCCATGATAAATAACTATTGGATCACTAGAGACAGTACATGAAATTTAGTTTTCGTTTCAATTTCATTCGACCATTTTGTTGCATTGCAATAAGAGTGATGCTATCAAGCCAAATATGGTTGCACAGGCCGACTTGAACAAAGAAAGGGAGATACTCCGGCTGTCCTCTTTGAATGGTCACCTACACACATGCACAAACGTAAACTAGGCCGGGGGTGTCTCCGGCGTTGCCCCTTCGGGGATGAGTAAGTTGTCTGCTCTTTAACAATCAAATAACAATGGAGTTCTTAGAGAGAGAAAGCTTAGAAGAGTGAGAAAGAGATTTACATAATGACATTTTTCATGTTGCTTTTATGCTCCCATGCACCATGTGCCTTGTACATGGGGGACACTTGTCAATCATCAATCAAAGGTGCCAACCACTTCCAAGTTAGTGGAGATGCACTGTTCACTCTGTCAAATCACTCCATATTGACGGTTATAGTGTGGTCCATATGTATTAGTCTGAACATCATTCAAAGTCATTAGTCACGTAAGTCGCCCAGGCGACAATTCTATCCTCCGCTCAGGCAACATTCTCGCCTGTTGATTCTATCATACATGCCACACATAACCAAGGAGTACTTGTACTTAATCTCACGCGCCGGTCTACACATATCGCTTCATTACATATGTCGCCTCACTATTTTGGGTCTACTTTAATACACATATTATACGTATTTGGCCCAGTTGGCCCATTTCGACATGTTAGGCCTAATTTACTGTTTCAGACCCAAATCCATTTTTCATAATCACATCAAAGATTGATCATTATAGTTGTATAAAATCTAAACGGATGTAGTCGAAGGTCTTTTATAAATTTCAATCGGAGGTAGTCGAAGGTCTTTTATAAATTTCAATCAACGACCATTCCAATGCAATACTCCCTTCATGCCCGAAATGTCTCAAAATGACCCATGCACGAGAATTAAGGAAAGTGGTGTAGGAAAGAGAAAAAGTGTATAGTGAAATAAATGTTGTGAGTATGAAAAGTGATGTAGGAAAGAGAAAGTGGGGTATGGAATAGTTAGTGAATATGTATTGTGAGTATGACAAGTGGGTCCCACAAATAAAAAAAAAAATAAAAAACTTTTCTTTTTTGGGTTAAGACATTTTAAAATGGGACACAAAAAAAAAAAGTTGGGATACTTCGGACGGAACGGAGGGAGTAAGAGATTTTCCAAAATCTCAACTGAGGTAGTCAAAAGGTTTTTTTTCATCCCTTATCTTATAAAGATAAGAGATAAGGGAGGGACTATTGTCACTACATATTTTGCTTTTCCAATACATTCATTGAAATAATTTATTTTTTTGACATAATTGCCCTTCAAACCCATCCTAACTAATTGCTGTTTATTTCCTCTTATTATGGTATGATTGTTTATTTTTTTTATATTCCATATATAATTCTTTTCATGTTTGTCAAGGAAATCAAATCCTTACTATTTTTTTATAAAATAATTATATACTCCCTCCGTCCCACCCGAATTTGGACAAAGTTACTTTACACGGAGATTAAGAAATAACAATAAGATAATAAAAATGTGTGGTAGAAAATGAAGAGAGAGAATGAGTGGAGTTAATAGTGGTTGGTTGAATAAATTGTATGGTGGAGAATGAGTGGAGTTAATGAGTGAGTGGGGTATGCCCATTTTTTTATTATTATAAACTTTCCTTTTTGGGTTGTCCAAATTCGGATGGGACGCCCAAAAAGGAAATTTGTCCAAATTCGGGTGGGACGGAGGGAGTAAGTAATATGAAATAATTGTTACGAAAGAGAAATATTTATATTTCACCATATTGTTTTATACTTTTATATGTAATATATTACTAATAAATTATATAAATTTATTATTTACATTTTTATCTTGATTTTTTTTCTTGATGATAAAAATGAAGATTACAAAAGTGGTGAATAAATATAGAACTTTAATATACATTTTGAAGTATAAAACTTAAGTTTGAAATTTATAAATGATTTTTTTGGGTAGCGATAAAACATAGTATATTATTATGCTCGTAATTAAAAAATTTTGTGAAAAACTAATTTTTATAAACAATGGAATAACTTTTAGATGAAAAACTGAAAATTGAGAGTTTTTAGTTCCTAAAAACCTCTTATTTTTCCTAGTGTTAAGAAAAAGTAATTTCAAAAAATACTTACTCATTTGTACTAATATATTTCAAACATAAAATTTATTGGTGAAACTAAAAATAATTTTGAGCAGTAGAATATTCTTAAAAATATTTTATATTTTCGAGCTCACATTATTAATATTTATTTTTTAAATTGTGTCAAATATTTTTAACTATTTTTCTATAAAATATTAAATAAGAAATAAGGGATTGCATTGTAATTTGATTTTTATGTAGAGAAAATAAATATAAAAAATACAAGTATAAAATAAATCAAAAGTCAAGTTGAAAAAAAATTAATGATAATTGACTATTAGAAGTTAATTCTTCATTATCTAAGATAATTATTTCAAGTAAAAATATAATTAATTAATAAATTATTAGTAAATGAATGGATATTTTCAAAAATATGATGTAGTGGATAAGTTAAATTAGTAATGATAATTAATGCTTCATTAGTTCCATATAAAACAAAAGGATGATTATGTCTATTTACTTAAATAGGAGATGATAGTTTTGTCTTTATACACACTGATGTAGTGAAAAAGCAAAATATGTAGTGGCAATAGCCCCTCCCTAAAAATAAATCATACATTAATGTTGATGTTGTGGTTTTAGCCCATAACCTTCTGAAAATAAGTTATTATTACCATGTAAAATAAAAGGTTTCTTTTGTTTTTTATTTTCATCTTTTATTCAAATCTTAATGGGTGCGTACATCATATATAACACACGAATTCTGATTTGAATTTCTCTTATTTTTCACTTAATTTTCAGAGGTAAAATTATCATTTATTTGCATTTTAATTAATTTTTTCATGTATATCTATTTTATAAATTTTTAATTTCAAAAATATCCACCCAAATATTAACAAACAATTCGAGTAATTCAAAAATCAGTATTCATACTTTATCTATTATTAATTCAACTAAATTCAAATATTAAACCAAATTTCTAGGCCTAAAAAAAAGGAAATAGAAACCAAAGTGTATCATCTTAATCATTTAAAAAAAGGAAAAAGAAATGGGAAGAAACGCGTGACGTGACAAACGAGCACGTCTCCAAAATCCAAATCACACTTCCCTCACCTTCTCCGTTTGCGATGACATAATCAATTTCATTTCCACCGTCTCCAATCTTCCTAAAACCTCTCTCCGATCCGATTCATCGGCGTCCTTCTTAAATCTACCATCCATGTCGGTCAGTTGTTCTAATTGTTATTTCCATTTCAATATTATATCAATCCTGATTGCGAGAATTTCATTATATCTATCTATTTTCTCAATTTCGTAATAGGGGATTACATATCCATTATTATTTCATGATTTTTTATTCTGGACTTCTTAGATCTGATTCATGTGAATAAATCAATAACAACCTGCACTTATGCTTTGTGATGATTTTTTTCTTATTTATGCTGATTCGATTTTGAAACCGCTGGTCCAGCAATCTCTATTGTTGGAGTGAAATGTTTTTTTTTTCTCTGTTTAAATTAAGTTGATTGCAAAAGTGAAATGGACTATCACCAGTTACTATTCAATAAACGTTTGTGAATTGCTAGTTGTCATTTTTAACTTTGTTTTAGACTAATTTTATTACAAAAGCAGCTTACCTTGAAATATACAATCTTTAGTTAATGAATGCACTTTGTTCTTTTTGCCTTATTCGATTTCAGTAGCACCACTTTTCATTAACTACAATGTATGGCCAAATCTGGCGTATCTAGTCACTGAATAAAAGTTAACTGCATGCACTGAACTCCACTTCTTCTCTTGAACAAAGAGTACATGAAATGGAGTCTGTGGGATGAACAATTGCATAGAAAGAGCAATCTTGGACAGTCAGAGTCACCGGAATTTTGCTCATGTTGCTCATATGACTAAATTGAATTATTGGCTTATATGTTGCTCATATGACTAAATTGAACAATTGCATAGAAAGAGCAATCTGTGGAATAGTTAGTCGGAGCCATTCCTCAAGTGCCTTTTCTTAAAGGACTCACAACATTACATTGAAATATCTATTTGATCCACTAACTCTTCAATGCCAACATCTGTATGTCTGTGCTTTTGCTAGTTGGGGGGGGGGGGTGCTGGCTGGAAAAGATATTAGGAACACATTTTAATAGACCCTTCTGTTGAAGGGTTTGCTGACACTGCCACTGATATGCTTTTTCATGCATGACAGACAGGTGTAGTAGGCTATTATTCTATCTCCTTTTGTGTGTTTGTGTGTGTGTATGCGCGCTGAACAGCTGGGGATCTATCGAGTAGAATCTCTAAGTTTTGTATGGGGTTTCATGAGTGTTCTTTTATGCAAAGAGTATTTTTTATTCTTCCTAAAATATTACCAGCTTGCTTTTGTTAACATATTTGCACTCTGTATGCTGCATTCAAATTGAAATGCTATAGTTATTTCTTCAAAATTGGATTATTGGCTTATATGTTGCCATATCTCTCTCACCACACACAAATTGTCACATGTGCATACCACAATCTCACAGATTTTCAAAAAATAATGATCTCTAATCTGCTTAATGTGTTGACTGTCAAATGCCATATATTCATGAGCATACAAGCTCATCATGGATCAATAACATCAGACTTTGCACAGGGATCAATAATTGCATAATCCTTTTTGTTTCTCCAATTGGAGCTATGTGTGCCCTTAGGTCTAATAGACATTGTTGCTGAAGGATTCACTTTGTACTAATTGGACTAGATAATGTTGAAGAATCATGATTGAACTAACAGTAAGTGTTTCTGTACCCATGACATGAGAAAGTCAATTAGGTAAAATTCTATTTGTGAGAATGTAGAAGAAGGTTGCTGCATTCATTCATGGCTTTGTATGTTACTGTTTATGTGCTTTATATTGGTTCACTGGAAAAATTGCGAAGTTAACTCTTTCTCGTTGTCGCATTTTTCATTGGTTGATAGGCACGAACGGTGAAAGTCCACAATGTTTCCTTAGGCGCTACTGAACAGGACATCAAGGAATTTTTCTCTTTTTCTGGCGAGATTGAATATGTTGAGATGCAGAGGTGAGTTTTTAAAATGATTCGTGTTCTTGCTCTACCACCTTCTTATTGATGAATTCACTCTTTTGTCCTTGATGTTCACGGGAGAGAACTGAGTTTCTTGAATAAATCGTACTAATTTCCCTTTCTGATTTGTAGTGAGAATGAACGAGCACAAACCGCATTTGTCACTTTCAAGGATCTACAGGGTGCAGAGACTGCAGTTCTTCTCTCGGTATGCTGAATATAACTTTCTGTACTTCTATTTTACTAGACCATTTTGTTGCACTCAGAAAATTGTAACTAGAAATGTCATTCGGTTTCTGCAGCTTATAACTTCTACTTTTTTGTGCCCATCAAACCTCTGTTTAATTAAGTGGCGGAGCCAGGAAATTTTCAAAGGGGGGGGGGCAAAAAAAATTGTGAATATTTATTTACACAAACAGGGGAAAGTTTCGATAAATTGCACCAAGACCACAAAACTCTTGAAATATCTGCACTGGCATTGTTTTTTATTAAATGGGGGCAATTCCCCAATTAACCACTTATTAGCTCTGCAAGTGTTCTATTATCATGAATATATACTCTAATTCTGTAATCCCTGCTTGTGTTTCAGGGAGCTACAATAGTTGACCAGTCTGTTACCATAACTCTTGCACCAGATTACAAGCTCCCACCTAATGCTTCAGCACCCCCTCCAGTATGATTCCCTCTTAATCTATAATCACTTCACCAGCTAGGAGGTTAACCACTTAAAATAGCACTTTTTTTTCCAACTTGTTTTAGGCAGCAGAGTACCAAAACCCAACCGGTGCTGGATCTGCTGTCCAAAAGGCTGAGGACGTTGTCAGCAGCATGTTAGCAAAGGGATTCATCTTAGGAAAAGATGCAGTAAACAAAGCCAAGACCTTTGACGAGAAAATAAGATTAACATCCACAGCTACTGCCGCAGTTGTTTCCTTGGATCAGAAGATCGGCCTCAGCGAGAAGATAAACATAGGCACCACAATCGTGAATGACAAAGTGAAAGAAATGGACCAGAAATTTCAGGTCTCAGAAAAGACCAAGTCAGCGGTTGCAGCCGCCGAGCAGACAGTTACAAGCGCGGGGTCCGCTATAATGAAGAACCGTTATATCTTGACTGGAACCTCGTGGGTTACTGGAGCGTTCAGTAAGGTGACCAAGGCTGCAGGGGAAGTTGGTCAGAAGGCAAAGGAAAAGGTGACCGAGGAAGAACATGGTAGAAATGCAGCACAGGGTTATGCACAAATTAACGACCCTGATTCTAATAGAGATCAACAGTCTTCTAAGCCTGAGCCTGTTAAGGGTTTGATCCTTTGAATTTGTTAAGATTTTGCACAAGTTGGGTGATGTTTTTTTTTTCTTTAAGAATGCCTCCTGCATTGTTTGCTGGTTTGAAACCAAGCAAACAAGTAGTGTATGTTGTTTATTACATTGAATGATCGCTGGACATCTGGGCTGCAGGTTTGTGTATGCTATGCTAGTATTGTAGGTATAGTGTTTTATGCTCACATGTCACATCTGTGATTTTTATTTTTTTGGAAAACTCCGTTTTTGTCCATCCTACTTTGGAACGTCTTTCATTTTTACCATCGAACTTTATTTTTTTCATTTTTACCATCGTACTACAAAACAATAATGACATTTTATATCCAAAAATGAAATAAATAAAGTCCGATGGTAAAAGTGAAATACAGTCCAAAGTAAGTACGATGGAGAAAAACGAAGTTTTTCCTTTTTTTTTTTTTGAGTCAAGGACTCTAAACCCCATAGTCCACATTAATAACCCATTTTAACCCATTTGAGATGAAAATCCCATTGAAACCCAGACATTAACGGATCAGACGGCGTTTACATCCCAACCACGATTGTTTTTCTCAATCTCTCTCCCCAAACTAGCGTCGTTCCTTCTGTTCTTCATGGTTCAACGTGGTCTTCCCTGTCCATCATCATCTACACCGGCAGACATCAACCCTTCGACGACGTTCTCTCTTTTTCTTCTCTGTCCTTTCTCCATTCTTTTCGACTGATACTACATCAATTTATCCAAAATTGAAAACCCTAACCCGAAAATTTTAAATCGAAACCCTAACTCGAAAGTCCCAAATCGAAACCCTAACTCGATTAAACCCTCTCCATTATTTTCGTCAAAAGTTTGTTGATCTTCTCATCAAACCTCCCAAAACCGAAAACCCCCAATTTTTTTGAAAATCTAATTTCGAATATTGTTTCAGTTTTTGTTTAATAAACACAAAAATCGTTCATGGAGGACACGTCATTCGACTCCATATACTCAAATCCATGTTCTTCGATGGTTGCATTTGACACTTTCATACATCAGTGTTGTTTCAAAAAGCATCACATGTCCTACTCTTGATTTTATTCGAGTTTCTATAGGACCATTCATAGTGTTGTCATGTCCTATACCAGTTGCTATAGGACCATTCAATGTCTTATAGCATAGGTATATGATTTTTTGAGGTCCTATATCACTTGATATATGACCATTCAAAGGTCTTATAGCTTCGTATATGATGTTGTTAAGTCATATACCAGTTGCTATAGGACCATTCAAAGGTTTTAATGCGTTGGTATAAGATTGTGTGAGGACCTATACTACTTGCTATATGACCATCCAATGGGCTTATAGCTTTGTATATGATGTTGCCAGGTCATATACCATTTGCTATAGGACCATTCAAAGGTCTTATAGCTGTGTATATTATGTTCCCATGTCCTATACCATTTGCTATAGGACCATTCAAAGGTCTTATAGCTTTGTATATGATGTTGTTAAGTCCTATACAAGTTGCTATAGGACCATTCAAAGGTCTTAATGCGTTGGTATAAGATTGTGTGAGGTCCTATATCACTTGATATAGGACCATTCAAAGGTCTTATAGCTTTGTATATGATGTTGTTAAGTCCTATACCAGTTGCTATAGGACCATTCAAAGGTCTTAATGCATTGGTATAAGATTGTGTGAGGTCCTATACTACTTGCTATAGGACCATCCAATTTGTGGTTTTTTTTTTACTCTTAATATATGACCTGGAAACATAATATACAAAGCTATAAGACCTTTGAATGGTCCTATAGCAATTGGTATAGGACCTTGCAACTTCATATACACAGCTATAAGACCATTGAATGGTCCTATATCAAGTATTATAGGAACTCACACAATCGTATACCTATGCTATAAGACCTTTGAATGGTCCTATAGCAATTGGTATAGAACTTAACAACATCATATACACAAAGAGTTTGAGCATCAGGGATACTATGTACTACTTATTACGTCCAAAATGAATACAAAAGGGCCTGATCATAAATAGTAAATTTATCTGTTTTTCATTTTCATTGTTCATTCTTTACATCTTAAACAGAGTGTTATAAAGTGTACAAAACGACATTAATAATTGTTTGACTAAAAAAACTCAAATATACGGAATTTGCAATGGCTCCTTGCATGATCTTTTATATGTTATTCTTCTTTTCCACATCGACGACATGTCATCTTTCTCTTTGTATTCCTGTATATATTGACAACCATGAAATGATCTGAATGAACTTCAAACACATCTTTGTCGCAACTAAATTTAACAATGGATTAATAGGAATCAAATTGATTGAACTTTGCAACAACAGACAATCTTTCATAGTTCAACATCACCATCATTGGACTCCACCCCATTGACAGTTAAAAAGGAAATATTCTACAAAAAAAAAAAAAACAATAATTAAGGCATGGTATAAGACTACTTAGGTCTTTTACCTAATGGTATAAGATCAAATAGTTTCAAATTGAACAATTGTTACTGGATCAAGGCACATTCAAATCAAAAAGCAAAATAGAGCAGGTCCTATAGCAAAGGTTATAGGACCTGGAACAGGTCCTCTGTCACATTAATAATAAAAAATATAATGAAGAAATTTGCCTCAAAATCATATGCACACTACAACAAATCCTATAGCAAGGGGTATAGGACCTATTACAAGTCATATACCACATCATCAAACAATCAAACTGAATCAAATCATCTTCAAATCAAATGCACACTATAACATGTCCTATAGCAAAGGTTATAGGACCTGAAACAGATCCTCTGCCACATAAATAATCGCAAACAAAATGAAGCATGTTAACTCAGAATCATATAAACACTAGAACAGGTCCTATAGCAATTGTTATAAGACCTGTTACAGATCATATAACACATCAACAAACACAATCAAAATGAAGCAAGTCATCTCCACAACAAATGCACACTAAAAAATGTCCTATACCAATGATTATAGGACCTGCTATTAGAGATTTTGAAGAAATATTTCAATTGATTGCTATTTAATAATTGAAACCTTCAATAAAACTATTCACCAATGACAAAATAAGTTGATATATCATCAAAAAAATAAAAAATATTTTATTTTCACCGACGGAAAATTTCCGCCGCTGAGCAATAAAAAAAATAAAAAAATAAAAAAATAATATATTTTCACCGGCGGAATAATTCCGTCGCTGATAAAGAAATAGCGGCGGAATATTCCGTCGGTAAATCAAGCGCCAAAATAGTGGCGGTGATTAAACGAATATTCGAGGAACATTCGTTTTAGCGTCGGAATCTAGTGTCGGAATTAAATTCCGTCGCTAAATTTGACGCCAAAATAATTCCGTCGCTAAATCATTATTTCCGCCGCTAAATAGCGACGGAATCATTCCGTCGCTAAAACACCTGTTTCTGGTAGTGATTTTACGACCTCCAGAACCACCACCGCCTCTGCCTGGTTTGCGGCAAGCTTCGAGAGTGACACAGCGGCGGAAGTGGCCGATTAATACATCCATGTTAGGCAATGAACGAGCTTCAACGACGTGTAATTCTATGTCTCCGTGCAAGTAAATTACTTGCTCCGACGGCGAAATTTCCACCATTGAAACCGTTTCAAATCTCTCTAATCGATCAATTGATCAGAGTATTGAGAAATTGATTGAAAATTTTCCTTAAAAAAATGGGAATTTGTAGAGAGAGAAAGTGAGAAGGAAGGTATAAAATGGTCATGGAAGAAGGTTTTGGTTAGAAGTTAACGGCGTTTAATTTTGGCCGTTCCATGGTATAATGGGGTTTAAAGGGATTTTAATTTGGAATAACAAAGGAGTCGATCTTTTTTTATTTGGGCTGGGTTTTGATGGGATAAGATCTGGGCATTGTGGTTAAAAAGGAATTTTTCCTTTTTTTTGGGGTCTATCAATTATCACATTTTTCCATATAAGATTGATTGTCATTGGAATTTATTTTTGAAATCTTTGATGAAACCAAATTTCTCTCATTTTGGAACTAGCGCTTTGTTGTTGTTGAAACCAAATGTGTCCATTTGCAACCACTCGAGCCTGAAAACCTGGTTAGTTACATAGGAGTTAAACTGGCGCACATGAATGGTCAGTTATTTTGGGACGGAATACGAAGAGAGTGATTTATATAAATCTTGTACCTATTCATTCATACCTATACTTGGTAACCAATAATTTCTCCTAAAACTGCCCATAGCCGTTTCTAATTGGTTGACAGGAACTGTTGGCAGTTATCCAGGCTCTACATAACATATATATATATACATGAATTTGAAATTCAAATTCAAATACAAAACAATTCTCTCTGTCCTCTGCAATTCATTCATTCAAATACCATCCCTACATTTACAACTTCTTCTCGTTCAATCTTAATCCCGACATGTTCGTTTACTCGTACTCGCATTTCTCCAAATTCAATCATCTCATTCTATGCTTTGTTTGGTAATGCCTTTTTGTACCGTTTAAGCGATTTCTTGATCAATAGCAAATTTGAAACTTTTTTCGACATTTATTTAGGGACGGAGGGAGTACATTCTTTGTGTATCATCTTCAATCATATTGATTAAACCCTATAATGTGCATTGTGCGTGTGTGTGTGTTTGTGAATTGCTTTGTTATGTAAGAATCTCTATTTGCCTGTTGTAGGTGAAAACCAAGTGATTGCGCTTAGTCGTAACTTAGAATTTGCTTGTCTCCCAATGCTGCAGAAAAAATTCAAGCCAAAATCTACAAAAACATGCAACAATCCAAATCCAATATTTTGTCACCCCCCTTTTCAAGCAAATTGTTCCCCTTCAACAAGTGTAAACAAAGTTGACTTTGATTGGATAAATGAAGTGACAGGATGCCCTGTTTATCATCCATCAAAGGAGGAATTCGACGATCCATTAGATTATCTGCACAAGATTTCTCCAGAGGCTTCAAAATACGGTAACTTCAGTTATGTTTCTAGCCTAAAAAGCTTTGTAATCGTTTGTTTTCCTATGCTAACAATAATAGTGACATAACATGAATGCAGGCATTTGCAAGATTATTCCTCCTTTGAGTTCTTCCGTTCCAGCCGGGATTGTGCTGACAAAGGAGAAGAGGGGTTTTAAGTTCACGACTCGAGTTCAACCCCTTAAACTCACTGAGTCGGGTAGCAAAGATAGGAACACATTCTTTGCGAGGGGAAGGTGATCAAATAGCCTTTTCATAATTCCTAATGACCAATGACATGATTTGGTCTATTTTCTTGCATTTCATCATTGAATAAAAGCGTGCTAGTTAATTTTTTTAGGAACTATACTCTCCGTGATTTTGAGAGCATGGCAAACAAGGCATCTGCTAGTAGATACTGTGTTTCAGGATGCCTTCCCTCTAAGTACGTTGAACAGCAATTTTGGCACGAACTGACTGTTGGAAAGAGGGAAACAGTTGAATACGGAATCAATATAGATGGTAGTGCCTTCTCATGTTCTTGCAATGATGAACTTGGAAGAAGCAAATGGAACTTGAACGTACGTTTTGCTCTTTCTTTTTCTTCTTGGACGCTTTTTTTTGAAGTATATTTTTGGTGCATCTGATGAGGCTTGCTTTGTATTTATTACTCTTACTATCGATTTCCTCATCATTGCTCGTTGACTTACAGACTCTTCCCTGGCTCCCCAAATCCACGTTACGTTTGGTCGAGAATGCAATTCCAGTTAAGGCAACAATATTGCAGTATAGGCAAAGAAGATGATGGTATGTTTGGCTACCTCAATTCCAAGCTTTGGTATTGGAATCAGACGAAAAAAATGACTTCACTGGGACGAAAGTTACTCCTCCATATCCAATGCCAAGGCTTGGTATTTGGTTACCAAACAGACCCTAAATACATTTCCAATTATGTGAACTTAGAAATAATTTGCTTATAACTGCAGGGAGTCACAGATCCCATGCTCTACATTGGGATGCTATTTAGCATGTTCGCGTGGCACGTTGAAGATCATTATTTGTACAGGTAGCCTTTCAGCATTTTTCGCCTATATCATTCTCCTTTCTCTCGACGCATTAACTTAATTTTTTATTTTATTTTTAGCATCAATTATCATCACTGTGGGGCACCAAAAACTTGGTATGGAGTTCCAGGTTATGCAGCGTTTGAGTTTGAAAAGGTGGCGCAGCATTGCATTTACTCTCAGCAAGTCTTATTGAGTGATGATGGGCTTGACAGAGCTTTTCACTTGCTCGCGGAGAAGACAACTATGTTCTCTCCAAAGGTTTTGCTACAACATTGTGTCCCAGTGTACAAGGCCGTGCAGCATCCAGGGGAGTTTGTCATTACTTTTCCTAGAGCATATCATGCTGGATTCAGTCACGGTATTCCCAAAGCTACAACTTTTCATCTCTCTTTCACTTGAAAAAGTTTATAACTATCACTGATTTTGTGTGGGACCAGGTTTTAACTGTGGGGAGGCGGTGAACTTTGCAACCGATAACTGGTTCCCTTTTGGGGCAGAAGCTACCCAAAGGTATAGTCGGCTTAGCAGGATGCCCATAATTCCGTATGAAGAACTCCTGTGCAAAGAAGCAATGATTCTTTCAATGACTTCAAGTCATACAGTAGTCTCATCAAGCTGTTTTGTGAAGGTTTCTTTCGCACGTTTGATAAGATCACATCAATATGCCCGTTCTTTCTTAAAGAGATTAATGCATGGATCGGTGAGAGTTGTGACTAAATTGGAAGGAACCACTTTTTGTGGTTTATGCAAAAGGGATTGTTACGTGGCATATGTTAGCTGCAACTGTAATGCGGACCCCATCTGTGTTTTTCATGGTAAGGATATAAGTTATCGCATGCAAAACATGTATTTTTGATGGTTTTTCTTGAACTATATAATTTGTTGATGTTAAATTTTGGAATGAAGAGAGAGAAGTGAGTAACTGTCGCTGTGGGAGAAGCTGCGTTCTTTCGTTGAGAGGGGACGTGAAAGAAATGGAAGCTGTGGCAACAAAGTTTGAAAAAGAAACAGCAGATCTTAAAGACAAAAGGGTTAGAAAACAGGGCAAGAAAAGAGTCATCAAGGTTGATGCAGGAGCAAGAAACAAGGGAAAATGCAGAAATGGACGGGAATGGGTTGCAAACTAAGGAAGACGACGTTACATTAATTAATGTTTTTTATTTTTCTGGATAACACAAAGAGAATCCCTTTACATTAATTAATGTTTTTTATTTTGGTACAAACAAAGCTTGGGACGTATTCATTCGAGGGAAATGATTAAAGCGAGAAAGGACAACTTGGAAAAATAAGCAATCAAGCCAGAACAGCACTTGGACGGCCGTGCAGATTATAAGACGCGGCCGTGCCAATTATTCCAAGACCGCTTGCACGGCATTGCACATTTCAACACGCAGCCGTGCAAAACTCTCTGTTATCAAAGAATTACTCCAATACCAATTGCACGGCCGTGTAAGCCATATGCACGACCGTGCAGTTATTGTTGCAGTGAAAAGACACCTTTTTCAATTGAAGGCTTTTTGAAGAGATCCGATCATTGGCCTAAATGCCTTGGCCTAAATGCCTTTATATTATAAGAGGCTATTGTAATTAGTTTAGAATATCAAAAAATACTTAGAAATCACAGTGAAATACTTTAGCAATATATTTATACATAATTCTTCAAGATTTATCAATTGTTCTTAGATTTCTTGTACATATTTGAAGATTTTATTTCCAACCCTTATTTCCTACAACTGCAAGCATAAGTTTCTCTACTCCTATCTATATTTCTATGTTATTTCATCATTTCTTCATGCTTGCATCAGTCATGGCTAGTGAGTAATCCTCCATTTCTTGGGGTTGGAAACTCGGCATAATTTAGTCATTCTTATTAATCATGTTTAAAGTCTCTTTTACCATTTCATAATCAATTCTTTTTATATCGTTTTGTCATGCCTACGAATACGAAGTCGACCATATTTTGTATGAATCTTAGTTAATCAAGAGAAGAATCTAGCGATGAATCTTGATTAACGGAACCATATGAATTGAACTGAGCTACATTAATCACGAGAGTAGTTTAATGGCATACGAATGATCCTTCAGTGAAAAGTACGTGGAGTTAATATAAGCTTAACGGATTCTTACTAATGTATGGACCATCGAGAGATATATATACCATTATTAGTAGAGAATAAGAGTATTACTTTCTTGATCGTGAGAAGTAATACAAACATAATGTATCATCCTTGATTTATGACTTGAATTATATTTTTATAAACTTGATTTATTTGTTGACTGTATATTGTTCGATTTCCAATCCCGAGAACATTTTTATTATAAGAGTTTAATCTAAGTTAGAGTAATTTGTGTTTGTTTATAGTATTTTCATAACCAATAAATTTCCCCCAATCATATTACACACGCAACCAACTGAACCAGTCAGCTGAGAAGAAATAAATGTCATTAATACAAGATTATAACGGCGGGGGATGAGTTTTGTTACTGGACACTGGACACGGCGGCGTGACTATAACGGGGTAATACTGCTTTAATAAAGTATATACTCCCTCCGTTCCGGAGAAGGTTACCCATTTACTGTTACACGTGAAAAATAAGGAATAATGTTATTAAAGTAGGAGTTGTGAGTGGGTAGGAGAGAGAAAGTGGGGTAGAGAATAGTAAGTGAATAGTTGTTGTGAGTATGACAATTGGGTCCCATGAATAAAGAAGTATTAAAAAGTTTCTTTTTTAGGAAATGTGACTTATAAGTGGGACGCCCTAAATGACAAAGTGGGTAATGTTCTGTGGGACGGAGGGAGTATATAAATACTTGTTTTACCAGAAGGGTTTATTACAAAAAACTCATTACAAAAGATGGCATTTACAAAAAAAAAACATGTAAGATAGAATTTTACAAAAAACTACTTAATTAAATATGAATATTACTAAAAACCATTTTTCACACAAAACACACACCCACACTTCCTCTGTTCACTCTCTCTCTCTCTCTCTGCTCAACCGGTCAACCCATCTCCGGCGACCACCTTCCGCACCTCCGGCGACCACCTCCGGCGAGTCTATTGATTCCGGCCAAGCTATAAGAAATTCAGGCCGAATTTCACCAAATTCCACCCAAGCCATCAGAAATTCCGGCGAATTTCACTAAAATTCGGGCGAATTTCACTAAAATTCGAAACAAATTACAAGATCTGTGTGTGTAGATCACATCTCTATATCAGACCACTATACGCCTTCATCCACTAAATTTTTTTAACTGCCCTGTCCCTTGACAATGATGATCCCAAATTTGTACAGATTTTAGAGCTTAAAACTGAAATGTTTCTCTAGGTACACAAAGCCTTGCATGAGTTATGTCAGATAAATTAAGAACTCGAATTATTATAGATGAACGCCAATTAGTTTTGAAGCTTCATATCGTGAAACAAAATGAACATTAGACATGAAGACCCACTAACATATTTTTACAAGATTTATTCAGTCGAAGAGCTTGTTGATGAGTGGCATAAATTCACTGATGTGTTCTGTATTAACATTCACTAGAAGATTTCAGCAAGCTGATAAATAGGCCAGATTCAACATGCTAGAATACACTTAAGACACCAAGAAAACTACGTCCAGTTGAGCCTTTCCTCATACAGAAACTTGGCTTTCTGATAAAAAGCTCAATGTGGAATATGGAGGAGAGCTGAGAGAAAAGATATGATTTGTTCCTCCTGTACAAATGATGGCCACCAAAGAGAACCTAACATTGGTTTCCTATAAAAGCATCCACATTAATTGCCTGATATCCAGATTTCCATTTATCACTTACACTTACATTTTCATTTGTAGTTATAAATTTCTTGGTTAGGGCATAGGGAAAAACTATTTAACAAGTATTTTTTGGATATCTAAATGGCCAAAATATTGGTAAATCCGGAAAAGGAGTTGTCTGGTGTATATGAGACAAGGGAGTTGCCGGTAAAAACTTATTATCATGTTTATCATTTGTTTATCATTTGTTTATCAGTTGTTTATCATGTTTATTATTTGCTTATCATTTGTTTATCAGTATTTTATCAAGTTTATCAGTTGTTTATCAGTTGTTTATCATGTTTATCAGTTGTTTATCGGTTGTTTATCAGTTGTTTATCAGTTGTTTATCAGTTGTTTATCGGTTATTTATCAGTTGTTTATCATGTTTATCAGTTGTTTATCCGTTGTTTATCATGTTTATCAGTTGTTTATCAGTTGTTTACCATGTTTATGAGTTGTTTATCAGTTATTTATCAGTTGTTTATCAGTCGTTTATCATGTTTATCATTTGTTTATCATTTGTTTATCAGTTGTTTATCAGTTGTTTATCAGTTGTTTATCAGTTGTTTATCGATTGTTTATCAGTTGTTTACCATGTTTATCAGTTGTTTATCGGTTATTTATCAGTTGTTTATCAGTTGTTTCATGTTTATCAGTTGTTTATCATGTTTATCAGTTGTTTATCAGTTGTTTATCATGTTCATCAGTTGTTTATCAGTTGTTTACCATGTTTATCAGTTGTTTATCGGTTATTTATCAGTTGTTTATCAGTTGTTTATCATGTTTATCATTTGTATATCATTTGTTTATCAGTTGTTTATCAGTTGTTTATCATGTTTATCAGTTGTTTATCAGTTGTTTATCAGTTGTTTATCGATTGTTTATCAGTTGTTTATCATGTTTATCAGTTGTTTATCAGTTGTTTACCATGTTTATCAGTTGTTTATCGGTTATTTATCAGTTGTTTATCATGTTTATCATTTGTTTATCATTTGTATATCATTTGTTTATCAGTTGTTTATCAGTTGTTTATCATGTTTATCAGTTGTTTATCAGTTGTTTATCAGTTGTTTATCGATTGTTTATCAGTTGTTTATCATGTTTATGTAACGACCCTAACCCTAGGCACTAATTTAACATCATATTGTGTGCTTTTAATATTATCGTTAATATTATGTGATCATTTTATATCTTAGATTACTTATATTAGGATGGGATAATTGAGAAAATCAAATAAAGTCTATGGAGAGAGTATAATAATTGGCAATAATAAAATGGGAGTAGTTAGGCTTTAGTTTGTGTAGGGGGAAAGAAATAAAATGTGAAAGCCTAAATATTTGGGTATGGGGGGACCATACCCTTATCTCTAATTTCCCTCATACTCCCTCCTTGGACCGCCCCCCCTCTCTTTACCAAATATGTACTCCACCTCTCTTCTTCTTCTCCTTCACTTTCTCTCTCAACCTTCCATGGATGCTTTGGAAACCCACCTCTTCTCAAGCTCCTTCCAAGATCAATCCTTCACCATTTTTAGATCCGAGAGCACTTTTGTAATCGGGAGACCAAGAGGAGTTCTTCAAGCTCAAGAAATCCATAATCCACCTCCTATTCCAATGTGAGTTATTATGACCTCCCTTCTATGTGATGTTCATGAATTAATTAAGGTTGTTCTTGTTAATAAAATGGTTGTTGATGCTTGGAAACTCTCTTGGATGTTGAGAAATTTAGTAGTGAATTAGAATGTTGTTGTTGATTAGGAAAGTGGGTCAAGAAGGTAAGCAAATGGGTTAACTAAATTAAGAAATTTATACTTGGAAAGTGATAGTGAAATGGGTAGTGATTCAAAGGGTAAATGATATAAGATTTAATCATTTTGGGTTACATGGCTTAGTAAATGAGTTGTTATGATTCCCTTCTTCTACTTGTTCATGAGCTCTTTAAATGATGTTCTTGTTCTTAAAATGTTGATTTCATGCCTTAGAAACCTTATTGGAAGTTGGATGATTGGTAAATGACATTTGTTGAAGCTAGGATTCAATGAAGATAACCTAGGAGATTTGAAATGGGTGATGGGTGTAGTAATAATTAATCTAGAATTAACTATTTTGGGTTTGCATGATTTTAGGATGAACTTGGTAAAGACATGAAACTCCTTGGTGTTCTTGGATTTAGAGTAGAGCAAAAGGTAAGAAAAATGAACTAAGTGGAAGATGTTGGATTTGAGCTCGCTTTGGAGATTGGCTATGGGCGGTCGCCACGTGAGCATGTGCGGTCGCCCATGAGCCCAGAAAGACCATTGCCTTTGAAAACCCTCTTGGGCGGTCGCCCAAGAGGTATGGGCGGTCGCCCAAGACCCCAGGAAGTTTAGCGTAAATACGAACCGGAATTTGTTAGCATCATTGTTTGGTCACTTATAGATTGTGACTCCCACTTAGTAAACTGAGCTTGAACCTTCATAGAGGCCTTGTTTTATTGTATAATGACCTTGTAGGAGGGATTGATGATATTTCCTTGCCTTACTTTGAGTTCATATACATTGGTTATATTATGCATAGTGTGTTAATTTATTGTTACACTATGATATTGGTTGGACATGAGTATATTTACCATGTTGATATATTGTTATCCCTTTTTGTGGATTTTATTCAAGTATCTATTATGTGCTTGAAAATGTTGAATACTTGATATAGTATTGCTATCTGTATGATATGCTATTGTGGTATGTATCCCTACTTTGGATCATACAATGTTTGGTTAAGCAAGTATGTTATTACTGTGCTTAGTTATGTAAATCCAGCTGGTATTTGTTTGTTGGGCAATGTTATGGAATTATAATGGCACCGAGCCAAGTTCATTATAATTCATACATTGGTAACCCGATTGTCCCCCTTGTGTGGGATTAGTGGGCTAGCATCTCTTTTGAGGTAGATGGTTTAGTTTCACCGGGGATATGGCGTGTGTCGAATCCCTATGGTGCTGTTATTGTTCATGGTTAGGAACCGCTTCATCAAATGTTCTTCTTTGCTCGGATGTGTATATCCTTTTGGAGTTAAAACCTTGGCTCGGTATCCTTCTAAGTGTTACTTTATCGTACTTATGTGTTGTGATATATTCATGATGAGCTGAGTCGTTGTTTCCAACCGGTATGGGACGGTTGGCGGCAGGAAGCCTCTCGATTATGTGGATATGTCTTTTGATGTATTGCATCTTGTTTGGCATCTTGCTTTGCATTCATAATAGCTTGCTTTGAGATTTATTCTCACCCCTCTCCCTTTCTTGTTTTTAGATTCTCGAGACCAGGTGGACCGGCCAAGTAAGGGCGGTGAGGAGTTTGGAAGTTATATTGTGGGAATTGTCGGGGTATGATTAGGTTGGTATAGAAAGTGTACGTTGGTATAATTCATTTGTGGACTTGTATTTATAAATCTTTATTTTATGTTATAACCGAGGCCTTTTTGTAATTAAAACAGTTTCTTACTTTCTAAGTTAGTCAACTATTTCTCCATGGTGAAAAGGTGTAGATTTATTTTGAAATAATTACAACAATGGTATTTATTTTTGAATGATAATTAAAGGTTTTAAAAGTTTAGGATCTCTGGGTTAGTTTGAGGACGCTCCGGCTCGGGACACGTGTAGGTTCGGGTCGGGGTCCTCACGGTTGGTATCGAGCTCGGTTAGAATTCTCGGGTAGAGTCTAGGCGAGTGAGTGTGCGATAACTTGCGTCGAGAGTTTAATGCGGGAATTTGTTCAAAGGCGTAAAATGATATTAATCAACCAAGGAATCAAGGAAAGGTGAGTTATGGAAAGATAGATTTCCCCACCATCATTTGAGGTATTCTACTGTCTCGGGAGTTAGGGTCCCTACTTTTGTAAATCCTTGTACATTCGTTCTCATGTGGCATTACATTTCATCTTTATTTGCATAATTGGCCTAAGTGGTTGCCTTATGTCCGGAGGTTCTACTCCGATGGGGTCGTACCTCGAATCATCCTTAATTATCTTGGTAGTTGTGATTAAGTGGGCATGTATTGCCGGTGGATTTGGTCGAGTTACCAATCCGTGAATCGTCGTTATGTTAACCTGAATTATTTGAATAGTTGTTGTGTTTGAGGAGGACTGTCGCAAGAAGCGAGTCTCCTTATCTACGTTTGATTTACCTCCGTGTATAATTGAGTCGGGTAAATTATTAATTGATATTATGTCACATACGCGTAATTGTCGAAAGTATGGTCTAATTAAGAGTGATTTATGGTTGTGTACTTGCGTGAGTAATTATACATTGGTGTCTCGTGGGGAGACTAGATATATGGGGCTAGTATTGAAAGTGATAGTCTAAGTGGGATTATATGGGTTATAAAATATCGCGAGTACGAGATCTGATAGAACCAATATATCTTTGCCTTATGTGCTATTAGTTGATTAAGTGGTGTTTTCCATGTGAGTTTCAAAATGGGTTTTCATCAGGTATCATACCAGGATATTGAGATTTTGAATTGCTATAAGGTATTATTTTGGCATTCGGATTCCTAGATAGAGGACACTAATTGGGATGATGGACTTGATGATTCATCTTGGGAAAGTATTTGATAAAGAAGATAATGAGCTTAGTGGAATCTCCATAAGGGTAAATTGTTACTATAATTAGAAAAGATGATACTTGGTGGTTATTTACAAGGTTATAGAGATCTTAAATAGGTAGCTGTGAAGAATAAGTATTCGTTAGCACTTGTTGACGATTTGTATGGTCGATTTTAGAAACTAGTAGGATACTCAATGGTTATTAGTTAAATTTTTCGGAGTGTTACAATTACAGTGAAAATTTGCTTAAAGGATATACTTAAGATAACATTTATATATATAGTATGACCGTTTTGATTTGTGGATTGTGTATTAGTGATGGAGAGGTAAAATAGGGAAAATGCAAAGAAGTATAATAGA
Organism: Adenophora triphylla var. japonica; assembly: GCA_022495995.1. NCBI lineage: Eukaryota > Viridiplantae > Streptophyta > Magnoliopsida > Asterales > Campanulaceae > Adenophora > Adenophora triphylla. Next base: position 63,721 of record JAFEMH010006876.1, on the reverse strand, counting down.
TACAGTTATTGGTGACTTAAAGGATCAACTTCAGGAATTGGTGAAACATGCACATGGTTTGTTTTGAGAGATGATTATCATTAGTTGAGAAAATAAAATGAGGATAAATCTTATTGGAAGACAGGATACTTTAGGATGATTACACCGTATAGGTTGACTTAGTTGCGCGACTCATATAAGGGATTGGTGTGATGCTTGAAAGATATTGACGCTATACGGATTTTGAATTGTTGAGGGTTATAGGGAGGTAAGTTAGATTATACCGTAATGTTTAATCGAAATTTGGGAATGATTGATCTATGTGAGTTCTAATTATATTTTCTTATTTAGAAATTATGGTATTTAATTGGGAACTAGATGTTACAATACGTTGTTACTAAGTACAATACCAATATCGAAGGTAAGGAATAGATGACTCAAATTAAGTAAAAGTGTTGAATATTCAACTTGAGGAATTATTGAATTGAGGATGATTTACCTAGTTTATAAGCTTAATGATTGATTTAGTGTTATTTATCGGAAATAGTAATAGTATGGCAAGATTGTGTTTTCTTATAAAGAAATTAACTAAGTATAAATATTATAAGTGGTGGCTATACTATAAATAGAGGTCAAACAAGAATATTTTGTTGGAATTGTTTTAAAAGTGCTTTACAACTTTGGATTATAAATTGAACTCCAAGGTATGAGCATTTGTACCCTTGGGGATATTTTGATTTATTAAAGTCGGTGAACCGTTTTTGTGTACCTTAAAATGCAGGAGTAATTTAATTATCCACCACCGGAATGGGACGGTTGTAGATAATTAAATCACTCGAGTTATTTTGTTAGCTTATCAATCTTTTGAAATTTCTTAAATTGTGAGTGGTTTAGTTAATTAAAACTGGTATGGGCCGGTTTTAAATAAATAAACCATTCGGGTCTCTTTGAGTCTCTTTTTATATTATCCTTTGGAATTTTGAAAGATGTTGTAACTTTTAGAAAGACTTGGTATCCTAAAGATATAAATTGTTCAGAAGCAAGTAGAAATTGCAACCTAGTTTCCCTATAATGATTGATTGTATTCAAGTCTTGATCCAAGAAATGATTGATAATTTGTGAGGTTGTTATTGTGTTGGTCGCAGTAGACTCGGTTTTGTTTTGGGGTTGGTTCGGCTCCGTTGTGGGCGGCCAACCATTTGATTGGAATATTGATCTGTCACTGGATCTGAGCATAATTAGAGCATTGAATTATGATATATAGTCGACTAGTATTGTTTATGGGAATCGGTCTTATTGACATGTTTACATTTATTATTTCGTAGACGGTTATTTAATGTTTGTATAATGAGGAATGAGGATGAGATAATTAAGATAATTCGTTTCAAGCGAGTCGAGACATAAGGTGGGTTGGTCATAAATGTGAAAATAGAAATTTGAAGTTATAAGCTTTATTAATATATTTAGAGTTCTAGATTGGTGAGAGTATTATCACGATGGATTTTGTGATTTGGGTTACCTTGGAAGTAAAAAGGAGTATGTCATTTTGTTTATAGGAAGTTAATTTGTATTTTCGACTCATTATATGTATATTTTGATGAGGTATTCATTGATATAGTCCTCATAAATCTTAGGAGATCGTTTAATTGTATAAACCCATAGTGTTAAATGGATTGGATAGACATCGTTCGGGAAGGTCCTTTTGGGAAGGTAGGAATGCTATTAAGTTTAACCTTGTGAAAAGTTGAGGAATCATTACTTATTGTTGATGGTATGCTACGGGCATGAACAATGGATGTTAGTGGTCAATGGTACGTATGGTTACCGAGGGTTGAGTGCGTATAATAGTAGTTATCCTTCTAACATTGAGATAAAACCGTATGAGGCATAGTTTGGGAAGAAAATATCGATCTCTAATTTGTTGGAGTGAGTTTGGAGAAGCAAGGCCTAAGGTAAATTGGCGCCAAAGTTCGTTAATCCATTTGAAGCTTAGAAAAGGTGGGTGATTTGACTTATAGACTGGCTTGGAGAAGCTTATAGAGTATTTGAAGTTTTAATGTGATATTGTAATGTATTTGGTGACATAAGTTGTAATACCTTATTTATTTATATTTTCATCGAGATCGGAAAATTCGTGTTAGTGATAATTGTATAGTACGCTTGGATCATTAAGTGGTAATATCATATTATTAATGGAATTAGAAATTTAATTTCTTTGGGAGAAGAATCACAACATTGAAGAGACTATTTGGAAATTGAAGTTTGAGGTATACATGTAACCGATGCGGGTTGATCAGTTAGGTAAGTGACAGTCAAATTCGGGACGAATTTTCTTTAAGGGAGTGAGTGTAACGACCACAACCCTAGGCACTAATTTAACATCATATTGTGTGCTTTTAATATTATCGTTAATATTATGTGATCATTTTATATCTTAGATTACTTATATTAGGATGGGATAATTGAGAAAATCAAATAAAGTCTATGGAGAGAGTATAATAATTGGCAATAATAAAATGGGAGTAGTTAGGCTTTAGTTTGTGTAGGGAAAGAAATAAAATGTGAAAGCCTAAATATTTGGGTATGGGGGACCATACCCTTATCTCTAATTTCCCTCATACTCCCTCCTTGGACCGCCCCCTCTCTTTACCAAATATGTACTCCACCTCTCTTCTTCTTCTCCTTCACTTTCTCTCTCAACCTTCCATGGATGCTTTGGAAACCCACCTCTTCTCAAGCTCCTTCCAAGATCAATCCTTCACCATTTTTAGATCCGAGAGCACTTTTGTAATCGGGAGACCAAGAGGAGTTCTTCAAGCTCAAGAAATCCATAATCCACCTCCTATTCCAATGTGAGTTATTATGACCTCCCTTCTATGTGATGTTCATGAATTAATTAAGGTTGTTCTTGTTAATAAAATGGTTGTTGATGCTTGGAAACTCTCTTGGATGTTGAGAAATTTAGTAGTGAATTAGAATGTTGTTGTTGATTAGGAAAGTGGGTCAAGAAGGTAAGCAAATGGGTTAACTAAATTAAGAAATTTATACTTGGAAAGTGATAGTGAAATGGGTAGTGATTCAAAGGGTAAATGATATAAGATTTAATCATTTTGGGTTACATGGCTTAGTAAATGAGTTGTTATGATTCCCTTCTTTTACTTGTTCATGAGCTCTTTAAATGATGTTCTTGTTCTTAAAATGTTGATTTCATGCCTTAGAAACCTTATTGGAAGTTGGATGATTGGTAAATGACATTTGTTGAAGCTAGGATTCAATGAAGATAACCTAGGAGATTTGAAATGGGTGATGGGTGTAGTAATAATTAATCTAGAATTAACTATTTTGGGTTTGCATGATTTTAGGATGAACTTGGTAAAGACATGAAACTCCCTTGGTGTTCTTGGATTTAGAGTAAAGCAAAAAGGTAAGAAAAATGAACTAAGTGGAAGATGTTGGATTTGAGCCTGCTGGAGATTGGCTATGGGCGGTCGCCCATGTGAGCATGTGCGGTCGCCCATGAGCCCAGAAAGACCATTGCCTTTGAAAACCCTCTTGGGCGGTCGCCCAAGAGGTATGGGCGGTCGCCCAAGACCCCAGGAAGTTTAGCGTAAATACGAGCCGGAATTTGTTAGCATCATTGTTTGGTCACTTATAGATTGTGACTCCCACTTAGTAAACTGAGCTTGAACCTTCATAGAGGCCTTGTTTTATTGTATAATGACCTTGTAGGAGGGATTGATGATATTTCCTTGCCTTACTTTGAGTTCATATACATTGGTTATATTATGCATAGTGTGTTAATTTATTGTTACACTATGATATTGGTTGGACATGAGTATATTTACCATGTTGATATATTGTTATCCCTTTTTGTGGATTTTATTCAAGTATCTATTATGTGCTTGAAAATGTTGAATACTTGACATAGTATTGCTATCTGTATGATATGCTATTGTGGTATGTATCCCTACTTTGGATCATACTGATGTTTGGTTAGCGAAGTATGTTATTACCGTGCTTAGTTATGTAAATCCAGTGGTATTTGTTTGTTGGGCAATGTTATGGAATTATAATGGCACCGAGCCAAGTTCATTATAATTCATACATTGGTAACCCGATTGTCCCCCTTATGTGGGATTAGTGGGCTAGCATCTCTTTTTGAGGTAGATGGTCTAGTTTCATTTGGGGATATGGCTGTGTGTCGAATCCCTATGGTGCTGTTATTGTTCATGATTCGGAACCGCTTCATCAAATGTTCTTCTTTGCTCGGATGTGTATATCCTTTTGGAGTTAAAACCTTGGCTCGGTATCCTTCTAAGTGTTACTTTATCGTACTTATGTGTTGTGATATATTCATGATGAGTGGTCGTTGTTTCCAACCGGTATGGGACGGTTGGCGGCAGGGAGCCTCTCGATTATGTGGATATGTCTTTTGATGTATTGCATCTTGTTTGGCATCTTCTTTGCATTCATAATAGCTTGCTAAGATTTATTCTCACCCCTCTCCCTTTACTGTTTTTAGATTCTGAGACAGGTGGACCAGCCAAGTAAGGGCGGTGAGGAGTTTGGAAGTTATATTGTGGGAATTGTCGGGGTATGATTAGGTTGGTATAGAAAGTGTACGTTGGTATAATTCATTTGTGGACTTGTATTTATAAATCTTTATTTTATGTTATAACCGAGGCCTTTTTGTAATTAAAACAGTTTCTTACTTTCTAAGTTAGTCAACTATTTCTCCATGGTGAAAATGTGTAGATTTATTTTGAAATAATTACAACAATGGTATTTATTTTTGAATGATAATTAAAGGTTTTAAAAGTTTAGGATCTCTGGGTTAGTTTGAGGACGCTCCAGCTCGGGACACGTGTAGGTTCTGGGTCGGGGTCCTCACAGTTTATCAGTTGTTTATCAGTTGTTTACCATGTTTATCAGTTGTTTATCGGTTATTTATCAGTTGTTTATCATGTTTATCATTTGTTTATCATTTGTTTATCAGTTGTTTATCGGTTGTTTATCAGTTGTTTATCAGTTGTTTATCAGTTGTTTATCAGAATGAAGGTTAGTAGATCTGAATTTCTCTCCTTAGGGGTTTTAATTTGATTCAGTTTGGTCATTGGATGGAATTGGAGTGTCAATTCGTAATGCATGCACCTTGAATCAGTAAAATTTAAGTTGTTAGTGCTGAAGATTAAGCATTTCGAATTAAAGCTTTGTTGAAGTAGTTTGTGATCATGCAGAATATTCCTCGAACTGAAGAATGATTGTTTTACATTTTATGTTTATTTATGTTCTTTTTCATTTTCTTTCTTTTTTAAAAAAAAAAAATAGTGCTTTCAATTTACAAAAGTAGATTTTTGTAATTTTTATAAAAGTTTTTTGTAATTTTCATCTTGTGTGTATTTTTTTGTAATTTCCATCTTTTAAAATGAGTTTTTTGTAAATGCCTCTTACCAGAAAGGAAAGGATACATTTAACAAAAAAAAAAAAAAAGCATTGTATAGTTGAGTGTAGGTCATTACACGAACCGAGCCGGCTCGAGCTCGGCTCGGGCTCGGCTCGAAAAGCTCGAGTTCGAGTGGGCTCGAGGTGAACTCGAGCTCGAGCTCGAACCGATTTTCAAGCTCGTCATTTTTCGAGCCGGCTCGTGTTCGGCTCGTATGTTCGACGAGCTCTGTTCGAGATCGACTCGTTTGAGCTCGACTCGGGCTCGGCTCGTTAAAAGCTCGAATAAATTTTAGTATATATATATATATATAAGTCGAAGCTCGAGCTCGGCTCGTTATAAGCTCGTTTGATTTCAGATTTTTTTCAAAAAATAAGTCGAAGCTCGAGCTCGGCTCGTTAAAAACTCGTTTGATTTCGCATTTTTCAAAAATAAGTCGAAGCTCGAGCTCGGCTCGTTAAAAGCTCGTTTGATTTCAGATTTTTTTCAAAAAATAAGTCGAAGCTCGAGCTCGGCTCGTTAAAACTCGAGTTCGAGCAGTTTGCGAAAAGCTCGCGAGCCAGCTCGCGAAAAGCTCGAAACTTGATTCGAGCCGAGCTCGAACATGCATTCTGGGCTCGAGCTCGAGCTCGAGAAAAGCTCGAGCTCGATATTTTTTATTCGAGCTCGAGCTCGAAACTTCAAAGCTCGGCTCGGCTCGGCTCGTTTACAGCCACTTGAGTGGAAATGTTTAAAAATTCTGAAACTTTAATGACCTAAATGAATAATGTGATAAAGTTGAGTGGCAGAAAGAAACGAATGGAGATTTGTACCACATGCAAGGAGTGTAGTACGGTCCGGAATTGGAAGACCAGCAAGACTTGATCAATTCAAAGGAGAGATGAAACCAAAGATAAAAGTCTAAGTCTTCCAAACGACTCAAACTTCATCTTCTTCTTCAACAACACGCTTCTCCCATTTAATTCCGACCTAATTTCTCATCCCAATCGCCGTCGGTTTCTCATCCGATCCTTGCATCTTTCTTTCTGTAAGAACTAGATTAATTTTTTGTTTTATTTTTATACCTTACTTTGCTTCTGATCGCGGATAGATGAAACACAATTTCAATTGCACTTATTATTAGCTATTAAAGATTTGATTTTTTTCAGTTTGTAGTAATGATGATGCTTTGACTTTCTTTCCTATAATTTTTATGTTAGTTGTTCTGATTCATAGCAAGCTGTTAAGTTTTTGTGATTTCTTAATTATACGAATATATCAGTTGATTATTAATAGAAGAGAGTTGTTATATAAACCCGTAAAATTGTTGAGTAAACCCGTATCATTTAACTCACCCCAAAAAATAAAAACAAACCCCCCACTTTTCCCATTATACCCCACCCACACCCACACCCACACCCACACCCACACCCACACCCACACCCACACCCACCCAATTAACTCTCATTTACTCCCTCCCTCTCACTCATCCTCACCCACAACCAAACCTAGACAGAGAAAGAGAAAGAAAGACGTGAAACGCAGAGAGAGAAGAAAGGAAAACGCTGAGAAGAGAGAGAGAGAGAGAGAGAGAGAAGAAAGAAGAAGAAGAAGCAAAACCTAGGTAGAAGAAGAAGAAGAACAAGCAAATTCAATCCCAATTCAAGATTCAAGATGTCAAACCTAGGGAAATCAGGTAATTATTCTTTCTTCAATCGAAATTACTTTAGTTTTGCTTCATTTTGAGAGAATCTCATTGTGATTTTTTGAAAAATTTCGAAAATCTGGGTTTTGAAGGGTTCGGTCACTACTGGCCGATTTATTACACAAATTCGGCCACACCCTACCGAAAAAACTCAAAATTTCGGCCACCCCCGGCCGAACCTGCTCAATTTTTCGGCCACCCCCGGCCGAACTGCTCAATTTTTTCGGCCACCCCCGGCCGAACTGCTCATATTTTTCGGCCACTACAGGCAAAGTTTTTCATTGATTGCATTGTATCAATTCCATGTTTTTTAATCCATCTATTCATCAAAATTTGGACATTTCACTCCTTTTATTAAGAACTAGGTTCAATGTCAATGCATGTTAGATTTCTCGAGCCTTTGTTGATTTTTGATGATGCATTTGTGTATATATGAGTGCCCTACATGATTTGACTTTGTAGGAGGGATTGATTTGGGTAGCCAAACGCAAGTTTGTGCATGATTCTCTACTATGCACGCCAAGTGTTCGATGAAATGCTCCAATGAAAAATTTCTTCTATTTTCTTATATATGCATTGTTTTTGATATGATATGTTATAAAATGTATTACGAGTTTGATTTTTGTATGTTTTCATTGCAGTTAAGCAAATGTTTACAAGGAGAAAGCGTCCAACTGCTTCCGAAAGGAGTGAAAAAGTAGCCGCACGTACTCAAGGGCAAACTTCACGTAACCAAGAGCCGCTGAGGATTTAACCGCTGATCCTCGCTTGTCGGCCTACAATGAGCCTATGGAAACCTCACCCGAGCCTCGGATAGACTTTATTCCGGCTCAAAATGATAGTGACCGGAAGATGAACGGGAATACGAGCCTAAGGTGAGGAAGATGAGCCGGAAGGCGAGGAAGATGAGGATGATGATGATGATGAGGATGATGAGGAGGGAGGTGGGGAGGTAACGTCTTATCCCTGGGCCTAGGTACAAAACATTACTCCTTTCCTATGAAACCCATATTGCTAAATCAATTTGGGAGGGTAAAGATGATAGGATTTTAAAATGTATTAATCATATAGGTAAATTGAAAAAATGGGAATTGGACTTGAATAAAGTGTCGAGCCGGCTTCAAATGCTTATCATTAATTCCGGTCTCTTGAGCTTAGTTAATGGAAGTGGAGCGTATGACAACGTAGATAAAACGTTGGTCAACGCTTTGTTGAGCGATGGCATCCGGAAACTAATAGTTTCCATATGCCATTTGGAGAGATGACCATCACTTTGGAGGATGTGTCTTGTCTTACATTGCTTCCGGTGTCGTCTTCCCTTATTTGACAATCCCGTTTATGCTACTCACCACCTCAAAATAAGGTTTGTGAGGTTTTGGGAGTGACCAAAAAATTGCTAAAGATGGAATTCCCGCCAAGGGGGCATCGTCAATTTAGAATGGCTTAGATTGAAGTTCTCCCCGCTTGTACTCCTCGCACCCCAGAAAAGCCAGTGCCGCTAAGGCATATCTTTTATATTTATTGGGGTGCACAATCTTTTCTGATAAGACCGGGACATGTGTCAACGCTAGCTATCTAGATTTTTGAGAGATGATGAGGCAATAGGGAATTATGCTTGGGGAGCCGGAGCGTTAGCTTTTTGTACTGGCAACTAGGAAAAGGATCTAGGTTTAATCGCCATCGATTTCCGGCACTTAACCTTGTTGGAGGCTTGGGTTTATGAGAGGTTTCTGCGTTTAGGAACGGTTTCAACAACTACTATCTACCCAATTTGCCGCTCACATTGAAGTGGCTACCACCTCGGGCTCAACCAAATGGCGCTGCCTCCGTGCGAAGTGAAGAGGCAACATATTGATATTATTCAGACACGGATGTAAGTATTATTTTTTTAGTAATAATTTTCACATGTATTTTTGTTTTCTTAAATGAAACTATATTAATATTTTTTATGTTTTTATTGTAGGTGATTTGACGCCGTATGTCGGTATCCGTTCTACACATCCTTTTCCTAGAGTCGCGCTATACCAAGGTGCTATAGTTGCCGTGTGTGGTGGAACCACATCTTCCCGACAGGTATTGCGACGGTTTGGGTACGTGCGACAATACCTCACCCTCCACTTGGTCTTGGGATGGCGAGAGGAGATAAGAAGTCTCTAATGGGGTGGATCATGTTTGCAGCCATTCTTTGACCGGAAGGGGAATTGCCTCGAAAAACGCAAGTTATCGGGATGTAGAGTGCCTCAACATGCTTCGATGATTATCTCGCAATGGTACTCGAATATTCACACCCCATCAGGCACCCCATTACCGAGCGGTCTCACGCTGCCGGGAGGACAACCGAAGTTGTTGCCCCTAATCCGGATATGCTTATGAATGTCCTAACGTCATTATGCCTATGGCCGAGAGATGGACAAATGGAGACCGCTCATTTAGTTTGGAGGAGGCTATGGACGTCATGTTTAAAGCATCGCGTAAACTCAAACTCAAACCCCAACATGACATCAACTTCTCAAGTTGGTAGAAGACGACAAATAGATATGCGGTTTTGGTTTTTTTGAACAATTATTTTTGGTATTGTATTTGAACAATTATTTTTGGTTTATGGAGTAATTGGTGTATGAACAATTATTTTTGAAGTAATTGGTTTATGGAGTAATTGGTGTATGGTTTTATATTTCATGTTTTATGGTTTATGGTTTTATGGTTTATGGTTTATGGTTTTATGTGTATGGGGGTGATTGGTTGGTGTATGGATTTATGGTTTGTATATATATGTTTGTATGGTTGATGGTTGCAAAGATAGACGAGTCGGGGACGTGCCCTGGTTAGTGCAGAATAGAGCAAGGACATGTCGAAAAACTGGAAAAATTTCGGCCGCATGCGACCGAACCAAGAGAGAAGTTCGGCCGCATCGACCGAAAACCTTGGATCTGTTCGGCCACTACTGGCCGAGACCTAGAATAAGCTTGTTTTTTTTTTTTTGGGAACCGTTCACGAAAAACATTGCTACGTGTTCTAAACATTGGCCGAAATTTTGAAATTTTTTGCCTTAGTTACAATGGTTCGGCCAAGACGACCGAATGTTCTTTGTATTTTCGGCGCATCGACCGAACTGCTCTAATTTTCGGCCGATCTTGACCGAACTGCTCTAATTTTCGTCCATTCCGGCCGAACCGTTTCCAAAATTTCGGCCACACCTGGCCGAACCATGACATGATGATTTGTTCGTGGGTTTTGTTGTTTGGTTGATGTAGAATGGAATTTAGGTGTTACTCTTTGTTGGTCTTTACAATTTTTGGGTTGTGTTGATTTAATTTAATTTAAAGTTAGTTAAATTTAGTTAAATTTAGTTAATAAAAATGGAATTTAATAATAAATAAAAATTATTTAAAGATATGTAACACCACAAATCATAATATTTAACATAAATAAAACTATTTAATATCAATTACATATGTTGATGTTTGGTACTTGTATTAATCGAGTTTGATAAAAATCTAGCCATCCGGTTGCACATTCGGCTCGACAATCATACCATTTGTATGGTATGCGGTGGCAATGGACATCCTTCCTTCAACTTGGCATGAATGTAATGATTGTTGTTGACGTAGCATATACAAATCAATTTTGGGTTATGTGGCATTGATTTTCGTAGAGGAAGGAAGGTCAATGACAAGGTGTTACTCAAAGTCACCAACGCAACGTCGAATGCATTTGCAACAGCGTAACCCATTTCGCAGAGTCAAACCAATTTTCTTCTCCGCATGGTCCATCAAACCAAATGGATAGCCGAAAGGACTTTATCCACCCTATCCTCGGCCATGAATAACTCGGCATACAACTCTTGATTTCCCAAAACCTCCCGATATAACTCTCCCCGAACCCATCGCCAATCATTCAATCACGGCCAAGTAACTCCGCAATACACCTAAGCCACAATTCCCATCACTCCGCACATCAATTGTTTTCTCAATATAATCATGCATGAAAACCGGTAGTTGATTAAGATATTTGATTGCATGTTGACTTTTCGACGAACGGGCTATAAGATAAATTCAAAAAAAGAAAAATTAAACATAAATAAAATTATTTCATGATATAAAAGTTTAACCGAATAATATAAATAGTTTTGAGGTTACCCGTAACTTGGCTTTTGCAGATAACATCGGAGACCCTTGATTTGCATCGGTGTTGAATAACACTTGCCTGCATGGCCTCCACGTACTCAAATGCGCTAGGATCCCGCTTCGTGGATTTGAGGAACTTAGCACTCTTTGCTTTAGGACGACCCTTGTTATTTGTTTTAACCGCAGTTCATTGGCCATTGTTGTTGCAGGATGACAAATCTCGGTCAATCTCCGAACAATCAAATTCTTTCCGGTACGTGGAGCTGCCTCAAATCTTAAATCAAGGGTATTGCGAATCTCATTGTACCGATTTCGAATCTCTTCTTCGATATCATCATCGAAACTCGTGATCGGTAGGGTATCTAGCTTACGCCAAAATGCATGAACTTTATCAAGTGGGATGGGCGAGTTGAATTGCATGAACTGTGCAAGCTCGTGGACAAGCGAGCCCGCATGCGATCTCACCGCACACCCACACAACAATGGATCTCGGCTACCATCATATGAGAATCTAGTGAGTTGAAAATCAAATCCAATGCATTTATGGACACCATGCCTCTAACCTCACTCCATAGCGATGACTTGAATTTGTGTTGAACCACACCCCGTTTTCAAATGAGGCAACGATTGCAATATGGGAGCATTCGATGAGTTTATGAATTTGTTTCCAACATGTCTCAAATGCTCCCTGGCTCGATCCAAGTTGTTTCTTCAATAAGGCATGTTGACTCTCCACCCTAACATAGGTTACGCAATTTATTAGCATATAATTAACAAAACATCAAAACATATGACATAAACATAAAGTTCCCCCGATATACCTGTTTGTAGTCAAGTTGTCAAAGTGCATAACATGGTTTGTCCAACACGAGACAAATCTTTCTTTGTAAGGCACAATCCACTGGTTCAGGACATAATTGACCGCATCGGGATATTGACTGAAATCTTCTGATAATCGCCGTAAATAGTCATCAAACGATGCCTCCGTATCAGCCTTGACCATTACATTCCAATGAAGAATGAACGTCTCCCAAATCTCTTGCATATCAAACATTTTCTTGCATTTTGCTAGAATATTCCTATTGATATGCCATCGACAGAGCAAATGAGTTGTCGTTGGGAACGTCTCACGAATTGCATTCATTAAGGCAAGCTCCCTATCGGTCACGATAACATTGGGAAGACATGATCGATCCATCAAAGATTTCAGCACTTCGCATGCCCACGTGTAGTTTTCTTCTTTCTCAGCCTCTAGGTATACACCAAAGAATTAAGAAGGTCATTTTGGTTGAAGTCACGCCACAATCTCAAGCAAAGGTAAGTTGTACCTATTTGTCTTGTAAGTGCAATCCATGAACAAGACGTATGGAAATGCCTTCATCAATTCAATGCTTTTCGGATGAGCAAAGAATATCTCCTTAATGACATTCATATTCTCGCATTGCCGATATTCGAAGTGATAAGCATGCTCGGTCAATTTAAACATGAGCTGTTGGATTTGAGAACGACCCGCACGCTCGCTGCCCCGTTCTTCACTCGCGCATTATAAATAGTCCGTATTATGGACTCATTTTCCGGAAATTTCTCTTTTAATCCATGTAAAATATCCTTCGGCTAGGCTATTTGCATGTGACAATTCTATCACGTACTCCTCCTCTCGATTTGTAATCTACGGCATAAGAGTGACCCAACATGGATTCGCAAATAGGATGATTGTGAAAGCCACAAACCACTTTTAATTGCCATTCACCATCACCCGTGACTTGTCTGGCGTTCAACTGAAACTTACAACCGCATTTCTTTGTTCCGCTCTCTCTATTTTTCTTTTTTCCCAATTCCAATATTTCAAGGTTGGCAAGTTCCTTGAGAGGACAGAGAGATTGGTTTTTCCTTGTATACACCCCAAATGATCACAAACAAGCGTCATTCGAGGAGCGGAATTACGGCTCCCGTTATCCGACCGACCGACTACGATGACAAATCCATGCTCTTTCCCTTTCTACGCACCCATTCAAACATTATTTTTTGTCTCGAAAAATAAGGGCATTGTGAATTCAGGAGTGTAGTCTCGCAAAACAAGGGCATTGTTGTCACCTGGGGATACCGAAACAATTAAATAAAACAATAAGGGAGGTGTAAGCAGAAAAATAAGGGTTCGGCGGTGATGGCCGAATTTTCGTCGATGGTTCTACTGGGTGTGGCCGAAATAGTTAAAATATTCGGTCACCACTCGCCGAAATATTCAAATATTCGGTCACCATCGGCCGAAAAATAGATTCGGCAAACCAGAGCCGAAAATTTTAAAATTTCGGCGGGTGTGGCCGAACCATAGCTTATTTTCGGCCGGGTTGGCCGAACTCGAACAAATATTCGGTCACTACCGGCCGAATTCTAGCTACGAAACGTAAATGACATTTTTAACAAATTTAAAGGTTAGAAAACTTACATTATCATTCGATGGTAGAGCTAGAGGATCCATGATGAGTCTTGAATCTCTTGTCTTGGAACACAAATGTGTATGAATTTATTTTTTTTGGAGAGGAAGAGGAAGGTAAGGGAGGAGGTAATTTTTTAAGGAGTAAAAAAAGAAAGAAGAAGTGAATAAGTAAAGAGGTGAAAATTGATGAGGGAGGGAGGGGGAAGGTGGTGAAAATTGATGAGGGAGGGAGGGGAAGGTGGGTAAAATTGATGAGGGAGGGGGGAAGGTGGTGAAAATCAAATACGGGTGTACTCAACAATTTTACGGGTTTATTTAACATTAGTAAATGAGGGGATAGATTTAGGGATATTTTTGTCATTTCACTCGATGGCATTTTTGAAGTTTCCAACTTACGGGTTTACTCAACAATTTTACGGGTTTATATAACAACTCTCTTAATAGAATTAGGGATTGGGGTTTATGGATATTTTTTTTCTCCCTTGTTTCAGTGAATTCTTGTGGCATTGTTTGAGTGTGTGAAGAAGTGTAAGTTATTGAGATTTGACTTGAGACACCTGTGGTTGGAAAGATGAGTGATAATTTGATGGAAAAAGTTAATGCCCTTGGAGAGCGCTTGAAGATTGGTGGATCTGAAGTTGGACAGAAGATTACTGCTGGTGTTAGCTCCATGAGTTTTAAGATGAAAGAGTTCTTCCAAGGCCCTAACCATGCTGATAAGTTTGTGGAGGAAGCCACAGCTGAAACCTTGGATGAGCCTGATTGGGCCGCAAATCTTGAACTTTGTGATATGATCAACACTGAGAGGATCAACAGCGTTGATCTGATACGTGGGATAAAGAAACGGATCATGTTGAAGAGCCCTAGGGTTCAGTACTTGTCCCTCGTGTTGCTCGAAACTGTTGTTAAGAATTGCGACAAGGCATTCTCGGAGGTTGCCGCAGAGAGAGTGCTTGATGAGATGGTGAAGTTGATTGATGATCCTCAGACTGTCGTTAATAATCGGAATAAGGCTCTCATTCTGATCGAAGCATGGGGGGAGTCCTCTGATGAGCTTCGTTATTTACCTGTTTATGAGGAGACTTACAAGGTATTTCTATATCCTAGCTATTCTTCTAGTAATTAATATTATTTTTTTGTTTGTTTCTTCTTTCATAATTGCACTTGAAGATGGGGGGGGGGGGGGGATTTCGTTTAATTTTGTTTCAAAGCTCTTTTCCCCTCTTTAATTATTATTAGCATGATCCGTTTTGGTAATCTTATTCCGGTCTCCGCTTCTGACTTAAAAAATCGGAGCTCTGAAAAAACCGTGGTTACGATAATCCCACTGATAGAGAAGAACCGAAATATTATTGAAGGTATTATAGTACCAATTATTAATTGTTTTACAAGAATCAGGTTGCCTTCAAAATTGACAAACTCTTGATATAGAGGCTCTAGAAGTTAATCACAACTAATGGATTAGACACACAAGCAATTACATTGTAACACCAATACCTATCAAACTGATATAGGATTATAAGGAGCAATATTTTCTATATATCTCTTTGTCTACAACTTTCACATTTTTGTTTTTCTTGATGTAGAGTTTGAAATCAAGAGGTATACGGTTCCCAGGCCGTGATACCGAGAGTTTGGCTCCTATATTCACTCCTCCTCGCTCGGTCGCAGCTACAGAATCAACTCAATCAAGTGTTACCCTCTCACGACAACTTCATCAAGAGATACCTGTGCAAAGCTTTTCTGCTGAACAAACTAAGGAAGCATTTGATGTGGCACGAAACAGTGTTGAGCTTCTTACCACGGTCTTATCCTCTTCGCCCCAACAAAATGTTTTGCAGGTATTTTAGTTCATAACAGCATCACGGATGAACACTTTCATACTAATTTAAATCTTAATGATTGTTTTGCCATCCTTTCTTGGTCTTCCATCAGAAACTGTTGTTCTGAAGAAACCACCCGGCATTTAGCAACCTGGTTGAGGTGTTGCCGTGTGACCTTGAGGTCACGGGTTCAAGTCCCAGAAGCAGCCTCTTGCATTTATGCAGGGTAAGGTTTGCCGACATTTCACCCTTGTGGTGGGGACCCTCGCTACGCGGGGATGCTTTGGTGCACCGGGCTGCCCTTTTATCCTTGCAAAAGTAGCTGTATCCTTTAGATGCATTCCTGCACTGTTGGAGTTGTTACATTGAGTTCGCTTCATTAGGGGAGCATCTTTTAAATTAGGAGAACATCTTTAAAGGCTGGAAACCAAATTTTTGGACATGATAAATAAATGAAATACATCCTTGCAGTGTTCCTCTACTGTTGAACATTCTTTGGCTGGTATATGAATAGTGTTGGACTAAGATTAGGAGGCTACTCTTGTGTCTACCCGTCAAAAATTTCAAGAATTCTAATCATAATGTGTGTGTGTGTGTGTGTGTGTGTGTGTGTGTCTAGACTCCATACACACACTATTACAAAGCAGGAGCTCTTGAAATGAAAAGTGCCCCCTTGAAGACCTGCCACCACTTTTCACTATTCCCAAAATACCCTTATTTCTACTAACTAATTGCACATATATTCTTTCTTTAAGTTCTTAAGTAAAATACCCAGGGTAAATAGGGAGGACTTAAGTTGTTGATTCAAAATGAAGCTTCTTTTGTAATACACTCAATATCCTTTCTTGAGAGTAACTGCCCAGATTCTTACAAATTATATACTCCCTCCGTTTCAGTAAGGTTGTTACATGAGGGTTGAAGCACGTAAATTAAGAAAGGGGAATAATGAGTGGTTGTGAGGAAGAGAGAGAATGAGTGGAGAATAATGAGTGGTTGTGAGGAAGAGAGAGAATGAGTGGAGAATTATAAAAATAATAAAAAGTTTCCTTTTGGGTAATGTTGCAACTTAAGTGAAATGCCGAAAATGGCAAAATTTTACAACCTTAGCGGAACGGAGGGAGTACTAAAAAACTAATATAAGACCTCCATCAGTACGGCAGCACACCCAGCCAGACAGGGCTTTGACACCAGAAAGATATCCATTCTGGTATTCTGTATCCCCCAGATATGATTGTTTTCTTAATTTCATACGGGGCTACTTACTTACCTAAAGTGAATTATTGGCTTACCTGAAAAGGGGACTGAAGGAACTGACCCAGATAGCATACAGTGAAGCAGGTACTAAATGATTTCCATTATATCTCAGCCTAGAGGGAGAGATATGAGGAGCTAGCCTAAGTGAATTTTCGAGATACGATTTTCATAACCTTAGTTTCCAGGAAAGATAAGGTGTGAACAAAAGAAAGATGGTTGAATGCTCCAAGAGTGACTTAAGTTGAATCGACTGTAAACTAATGGGCATCAAAGTGCATGTACCAGCAAACATAATGACAGAGCGGCTCACGCAAATCGTTTATTGCCTGAAAGAGGCAATTGTCATGTCATTCACAGATCAGCTGGATTATTGGGTGGACTGCTGCAGACTCCTTCATGCACCTGGATTATCATTTCTTTTTTCTCCCTTTCATCTTGACATCTCTAAACTTCAACTTATTAGGTTAGGAAGGGTGCTTCTGAAAGTCAATACCGTTGAGCGCGAACTCCAGGAAGAGTTTGCACATTGAAAGTATGCCCTGAAAAGGATATGCAATAGAACAATGGAACCTGAATGTTGGAACTGTTAGGCAAGCTGTCCAAGCATTAATGCCATTTTGTAATTAGAATATCCTTTCCCTTCCGGTTGGAGAGTTATTTTATGATTAGTCCGCTTCAAGAAATAAGGGACTAGCTACTCTTGAGCCTTCTAGGTATTAACTCTCTAACACTAAGAAGTACCATACAGTCTCTCCTGATAGCTTATAGAAGACAGAAGAGAAAGCGCTTGCTAGACTGCTAGAATAAAAGTCATTAGAAAAATCTCTGGGAAAGCATCCCCCTGGGGTTTATATATAGATGGACTTCTGGTCCCACTCAGTTGCTCTTGCTATTAAGGCTTTAATAAGTCCTACAGTGTGCCATGAGTCTACCAAGTAATTGAGTTCTATCATTTGGGCTGAGTGCCACTTGTTTGTCAGCAAGTTAATAGGGGCTATTGATTAGTCAATTAATCTTCCTCTTCCTACCAGACTCTTAATTCTTAAGCCGTTGTTACTACACTGGCCTATGTTTTCAATAAGACAGGGGGGGGGGATGTACCCCAGCTAACTCTTCGTAAATAGGGATATTTTGCCCTCGTAATTGACATTGAGATCGGATGCGGGAAAGGAAATTTCGTTCTTTCGTGGAAGATCTAGGATAGGTGACCAACCTCCGAGAGAGTGATGTGCATGGACCAGGTGAGTAGAATGCAGCTCCGTGGACCGCTTGTCGGGGTGGAATACTGATAAGTAGCGGTATCACACCCTTCCTCAAAGGAACCGTATGCGAGACTCTCGCGTCATACGGATCCATCTTGGAATCAGGACCTCCCCTTTCCTTTGACTAATGGGTCGTCCTCATACCAACTTGTCCTTCCTTTCTCTTTCTCGGTGAGCACTTTCTTTTGAATTCATTGATTGCTTTGATTTAAGTCCCCACTAGAGGGAGCCTTAGCTTGCTTCTTTTCTTTCCGAAGTCAGAACCTCAATAGAGGCGGAAGCGTGCTTGACTTGGAAGATAGAAATGACCTTTTTTTTCTCATTTAGTTTTGCTTTGGCTGAGGGTTGGTGTGGCTTGCTGGTACATTAGCATTATAAAGAGTAACAGGGGCATTCCGGGTCCACTTCAATACAAGTCATGAGCGATAGCGAAGCCATGCCAGACATGCTTGTTTTAGCAGAAAGCCCAAAAGCTAGCTATCTTATAGAAGAGAACTAAGGCAAAGCCTACTCAACTAATCTCATAAGTGAAAGCCTGTTTGCAGCGCAACTAATAGAAAAAGACTACTGGACTTAACTATTAGTTGAGTGCTCCTTCTTGTTCGGATCTTGACGGGTCCCGACTTCCCAAGCGCTATGCTATTGGGGAAATCTGCAAGGGTCTTACCACCTTCTTTATCTACTACTCCAAGTGTTACACTTTTTTATTTGGTTTGTTCCAAAATAAATGTCGCACTTCTATTAAAGAAATAATCTTACTGCAAATATACCATTGTACAGCAATGCACAAACTTGTAAAGCACATTTTTTAAAACGTTGACAAGTCAAATGTGACATTTATCATGGGAAGGAGTGAGTATATTTAATTATCTGGATTTTTGGAAGGATTAAAGAGTTTTTTTGCGCACCTGCTGCTTTATAGGCTACTTTAGATATGTCTATCTGGTGGTGCAGAGTAGATGCTCATTGTTCTTCATTTGAAGGCTTCACAATATGTTTGAACAGTTTTTTATTTACTCTAATTATTATCGGTCTTTCATTATTTAATACTCTACCTACAGTCATTCAATACTACTCCCTCTGGCCCACATAAAAGTCTCATGTGAGAAATTTTTCGTTAGTACTCCCTCCGTCTCATGATGATAGTCTCATTTGAATATTCAAAGATTTTAAGAACATTTTTTTTTCTGATGCTATCCTTAATGAGCTCCACTTATTACCCTCGATTAAATGACACTAGTGAGTTGCTTCCTAATTTTATGATATGGTAATTTTGGAATTTCATTGGTTTTAAACGTTTAATCCTTCAATTTAAGAAATAGGACTACACTTTGGGACAAACAAAAATGGAATTTGGGACTACATTGTGCGACGGAGTGAGTATTATACTGATCCCCCACCCTTTTCATTTACTAGTAGATAATCATCATGTCTTCAAAAAGATACATTAAGTTTAAAGATTTGAAGCTTCAGAATTAAAACTGCTAATTCTTCTTGTAATAAATAATTTAGAAACCGTGACACTCTTATTTTACTGAGGGAGTATTAGGGCACTGGACACCATTCTTGATCAACTTGGGAGCTCTCATATATTTTGTCATCCTTATGCTACTACTTTAATTCTTTGTGAATTTCATACATCTTTTTAAAACGTCATTTGCAGGATGACTTGGCGACGACTCTCGTACAGCAGTGTCGTCAGTCCCAATTTACTATCCAGAGAATCATAGAGACCGCGGGTGAAGATGAGGCTATGATGTTTGAAGCGTTGAGTTTGAATGATGAAATCCAGAAAGTAGTATCCAAGTATGAGGATATGAAGCCACCACCTTCAGATAATCGACGGGAGGCAGAGCCTGCTATGATACCTGTTGCAGTGGAACCCGAGGAGTCTCCCAGACATGGAAAAGAAGATGCGTTGGTTAGAAAACCAGCTGGATCTCGAGGTGGTAATAACGATGACATGATGGATGATCTTGACGAGATGATCTTTGGTAAAAAAGCAAGTGGTTCATCTACACCAAAGAAGGAGCAATCAGCAAAAGATGATCTCATTTCCTTTTGAGAGGGAGTATTATAAGTTTGGTGACAAACACATTAAGGTTGAGTTAAAGTCTACTAAAAAACAGGATCAAGGCACTTTTTTTTTTTTTTTTTTTTTTTATTGTTTTTTCTTTGATTTATATTCTGGAGTTTGCTTGATTGATGATGGTTACTCTTAGCTAGCTTTTTTACTTGACAAGTTAATGTCGGAATGATGTAATGTTTGAAGGAAGCATCATATCTCAATTTGGTCTTGTTTCAAATTTATGTGCCTCAAAGTTATAATGACTATAAGCTTTTGTCAATGTTACTACATTATCACAATGCATAACACTTTGAGATATAAATTTATTTCATATTTTTAATGAAATTTTTTTGTTGCTTATTTTAGCCCAAAACCATCTTATTTCATGAGATAGCTCCATGATAAACTTAGAATCAATCATTTTATAATTATCAAAATGATACACAAAAAAAATCTTACTTGATCCGCCTTCAGTCATCGTGTTGTCCCTTGTTCCTCTTATGGATTTCCTCCTTACTCTTGTTTCCCCTTCTAACCGTAATAGTAGCGAACGTACATCTTCTTTTGCCAATGACGTAATCCAACACCTTCGATCTTGGCCAACTCGTCAGAGTTGACTGCGATATCACAAATCGTAGTCGGAGAACAATTTATGTATGGGATTGTGATGAAAATGATATAACTTAATGTATCTTATAAGCGTGGATTACACTTTTCTAAAAGTAATATTTCACCCCTACTTAAAGCACCGGGTTAGCGTGAAATTACTTTTGAGATACAAAAAAAAACTCAACTATAATTGGTAATCTTTCAATTAAAGTCACTTAGGAATATGTATTTGATGTGTTTGATGTATATTGCACAAGAAAATCTACAGAATTTTCTTGTTGCAAGACTTGTAAATTGATCATTTTGATCATTTTCGGGTTATCCCAAATGAATGGATAACAATATTCTCGGTTTTTTTTTTTTTCGAATTATAAATATTGAAATATTTAATATGAAATTTGAGGGAAATTTGGATGATGACGCGACATATTTTGAATTTGCAAGGTCAAATTACATTTTACCGCTTTGTCCTTGTCAATCCTATTAATTGCAAAAAATGCCACCGCCTCTATCTAAGTAATTTTTAATTTAATCCATCAATTTTTCTTTTATCCAAGTGTATATATATATATATATGTATATAAGGATTAAGGAATGGAATAGGGTAGTAATATTATCATCCTACAAAATACAACGAATATTGCTTATTTGATTAGGGTATCTAATTTATTTTATTACTTTCCTACCTTATATATGATAGTTATTCCTTCTTAATTATCTCTTCAACAATACTCTTTCTTTAAAAGAATTATGATAAGTACTGTTTTAAAATGTTGCATTTTTAATAGAAATAAATTATAGTAAGTATTTTTATATAGGCAAAAATAATTAAAAACAAATAACATGCAATTGTTGAATAAATTTACTAGTCAAATGCTACATTTATTTTATTTTATGATGAATGGAGTATACTGTAAGGGTTTAAGGTACGTCTTTCACAAGTCAAATTGGCTAATGGGTTGAAATGGGTTGAAAGTGCATATTTCTATTAACTTTAAATAAATGGGAAAAAAAGAAGAAGTATTGCATTAGGACTATTTTTATTTAGAAGTGTAATATTTATTTTTGAAACGAAATTAAAAGGAAAGTAGGACATATTTATCTATTACGAGAGAGCATAACAAATGTAAAGAGTATGAAATTTTGAGAGCGATAATATTATTTCTAAAAACGTACAAGAAGTTCCATCTTAAATGAAAATATCATTAGCCATTGTATCATATCTCTTTTGGCCAATTTGTATAACGAAATAATATATATACTCCCTTCGTTCCAGAAAAGCTTACCCAGCTGTTCTGAACTCAGTTAATTTAACTGGGTAAAACTTTGACCAAACTTTAATATCAATTTAATTATCAAAATAAAAATCTAAAAATTGTTATCCATAAAATAATCAAATGATTTATCAATAACAATTATTAAAATTTCATTAGAATGAACAGATTGATATTAATATTTGGTCAAAGTTCATCTCTGTTGACTTGCTACTGTAGAAAATGGGTAAGGTATTATGGGACGGAGGGAGTAGACATTAATGGTAATGTTTAGGGACTGCAACAACACAACTGGAGTCGATGGTTGTTTTGGGAAAATAAGATGCATGAACCATAACGAAAACCCCTCTTTGTTGTGCAATCAACCAAGCATTCATGGCTTTGATATGTCCCTGAACACTCCTTATAGCAGAATGGATCCCCTGCTTCCTTCACATCTGCATCCACATCCACATTCATATATATATATATATATATATATATATATATATATATATATATATATATATATATATATATATATATATACAATTCCTATACATTAATTATCATCACAAAAATTTGAAAAAAATAAATAATAAAGTAGAAGAAATTGACATTTTACATACTCGAGGAGGCGACGATGAAGGAGGAGTGTGCAATACAAGCGATGATAGCAACACTAACTAATAAGAATTTAGCCGACACTCCCATTCTTAATTTTTTTTTCTATTATTATTTTCTCCACAGATGTACTTTAATTGTATAAAAGTTTTGAAAATCGGTATGTATATATATAGATAGATTAATAGATCACGTATACAATGATTTATTGCATATAATTAATTTGGTTGGAGGATATATATGTAAATTATTACTTTCCTTATGCATTGGATATACCATATCATTACTCCAATTATACAATCATATTCATACATAGCTTTGGAGATAATAAAAATCCTGCAATATTCATACATAGCTTTAATGGCACCACCATATTTTCACCAATCTTTACTTGCGTTGCACTCATACGTATACTCCCTTCGTCCTAATTTAAGCTTCACTATATTTGATAGACACAAAAATTAAGAAAGGAAATGAGTGGAAGATGAGTTTTGAGTGGAAAAAGTGTATGAGATTGACAATTGCGGCCCACAATTTAAATGCATGCGAGAAAAATGTGAATAAATTGACTAGTGAGACTCACAATATAAGTGTGCAAAGCGAAAAAAGTTAATGAAAGTGATAAGTGGGGCTCAAATTTTTTGACATATTAGAAAATATGAAGCTTGTAATAAAACACTCTTTTTAAATGAAATGTGAAACCTAAATCGGGAGGAAGGGAGTATATCATTACCATTCAAAAAAGAATTAGGCCAAAAATAATGAGGATATATTTGAAAAAATGAAACTTTCGTATCGAAGAGAATATAACATTTTCAAATATGTTTCGAGTTTTCATTGACTAGAATGACAAAGTCAACTCTACCCATGCATATGAGTTTGGCTGCTGCCAAGATTAGTTTAGGCTCCACATCACCCAACAACCAATTCAATTAGGGTTGGAGTGTATTGAAAATGAGTTAGGGAAATTTTTTAGGGTGGATGACATAACATTAGGCCATACTCATCAATTGTATGCTAGAATGTGTGTAGAGATCGATGTATCTCAACCATTAGAAACAGAAACATGGATTGGGGAATCCAAAGAGAATGGTTCTTGGCAAAAAAGTGCATTATGAGGGGAAATTGCATATTGTACAAATTTTGGTCTATTGAGACATTCAAAAGGCATATGCAAGAAGGCTGCACATAATACAAAAGCTAATATGAGAGAAGCATACATGTTTATTTTTGAACATTGCACTTAGATTCAGTTAGCTACTGCATACATGTTTATTTTTGAACATTGCACTTGAATTCAGTAACTATTTAGCTACTAAATCTATATGTATTTTGAACATTGCACTCAGTAACTAGTTAGCTACTAAATTCACGTAAAAGCTCGAGCTCAAGAAGGCTCGAGTCTAACTCGAGTTCGAGCTCGACCCGATTTTCAGGCTCGAAATTTTTTCGAGCCGGCTCGAGCTCGGCTCGTTTTTTCGGCGAGCTTTGATCGGAATCGACTCGTTTAAGCTCGGATTGGGATTGACTCGTTAAAATCTCGAATACAAATTTTGGCAAACGATTCGAGCTCGGCTCGATAAGCTCGACTTTGATTTCTTTATTATACTTTCATTTGTTTAGTTTTTTTCTAACATTTTTTATACTCCCTCCGTCCCACTTCAATTGGTCCCGGGGTGAATTTCACGATTTTTAAGAAAAATGAATAAAGTGCGTAGAAATTAGAGGAGAGAGAATGTAAAAGTTAAATGTGTGGTAGGAAATAGGAGAGAAAATGTAAAAGTTAAAAATATTTAATAGAAGAGAGAATGAGTGGGAGGAATAGTAAGTTAATGATTGGTTTTTTTGTAAATATGTGGAGATGATAAGGGTATAAATATATGAAAAACTTTCCATTTATGAAATGAATCAATTGAAGTGGGACGTCCCAAAAAGGAAAGTGGACCAATTGAAGTGGGACGGAGGGAGTATAACTTTTTTGAAAAAAAAACTTCAATACTAAAAAAAGTCCAAAATTTTTATTTCTATTCATAAAAAATAAAAAAAACTATACATTTATACATAAAAATTAAAGGATTTTATCCGTTCCTGATTTCTTTATTCACTACAAGAAAACAGGGCAACTGAAAAGGAATTTTGCAACCGAATTGAAATCAGTTTCAGAACAGGGCAACTGAAACGGAATTTTGCAACCGAATTGAAATCAGTTTCAGAGTAAAAAATTTTTATTGAAAATTGACGTGCACAATTAAAATTGCAACTCATATTTTAACGGAAAACCATTTTCTCGCTTCATGTTTCGGGGTTGCAACGGATTTTGAAACAGATGCATTTCTGTTTCAATTTTTTGTTTCAAATTCAGTTGCAATTATTAATATAAAATTTATATATTTTGAACTTAAAAAAATTGGCCGCAAAAATTTTGGAGGGAGGAAACCCGCCTAATTTTGCGAGGGATTTTGAAACCGAAAATTTTCTGTTTCAAATTCTCAATTAAATTTCGGTTGCAATTAATCCTAAATTATTTTTATTTTATTAAATTATAAAAATAAGTATAAAACGACAGCGTATACGGTGTATTTTTACCGCATTACTTATTACTTTGCGACCTAATTCCTTCCCCTTCAAACCGCCAAAGCGCAATCAAACGCCGCTCTTTTCCCCCCTCTCTCTTCTCACCCTCGCTCACTCTCTCTTTCCGCTACTGCGACGTGGTGCCGCCTCTCCTTTCCGGCGAAATTCCTGGGGCCGGCGTCTTAGCATCTCCTTCCCTCTCCGCCGAATTGAACAAGGTATTGATAACCCTTTTTTTTCTGATTCTAACCTTTTTCTGATTCTCTCTCTAGGTAAGGTTCCATGAATTTCGATTCCTAGGTATTGAATTTG
Organism: Adenophora triphylla var. japonica; assembly: GCA_022495995.1. Lineage (NCBI taxonomy): Eukaryota > Viridiplantae > Streptophyta > Magnoliopsida > Asterales > Campanulaceae > Adenophora > Adenophora triphylla. Next base: position 38,272 of record JAFEMH010006876.1, on the reverse strand, counting down.
TTGAATTTCGATTCCTAGGTATTGAATTTAGTTGAATTTCGATTCTAATCAATACCATAAAACTCAAACCAATTACGTAGCCCAATTACTTGGGGTTCGGCTATATGAATCCTTGTTCACCAAGATGTTTAATGGAATTGAAGTTTGTCAATTGTGTAATAGAAAATGCTTGTAGAGTTCCAATTTTGCTTTCTCCACAATTTTGCTTCCACAACTCCTGTTTGTCTTTGTCAAATAGTCAAATATGGAGCATTAGAGTTGCCAGAGTTTACTAGCATAAAGAAACTACTAGCTTTAATTTTATTTATTTTTTCCACCATCTCAATCTTTTTTGTTTTGCTCAGAAACTGCTACTCTACATTCCAAAATGAATTTTCATTTTTTTTTCTAGACTAAGAATGAAAATGGGCATTCATTTTGGGACGGATGTAGTATGTTTTTAAGTCTTCAAAGATTAAGATGTTACTCCAAAATTAGCTTAAGGATGCTACTATTTTATTTCTCATTTGAATAAGATCAAAGTAAAATGTGGAGTCATTTACCCAAGTTCTGTACAAATCATGAGGTCAAGTGCTTCAACATCCAACAGAATGCTACATTCTGTCTGAAATCTGTAATGTAATAACATAATTCTTGTAAAAAATACAAATTCTGCCAATAAATATAATGCATTTACAATTATAAATTTCTTTATTTATCCATGCGCCATTTGTGTAGAAGTCAAGATGCAAAGAAATAAAAGGTTAAGCATGGGTTAGATACTTGGAGCGGTCTCTACGCATTCAGGGGGATTAGTAAAGTTTTTGTGTTGCAGTGCCTGCAGGATGGCCTGAGGTAGTCGTTCCCGAAAAACCCACAAACCAAAAGTACCAAAACACAATAAATTAGAATTTGCTGAACCATGATTGATCCAAATTACACAACTTGATCATGGTTGAAGTAGTAAGGCACATTATTACCTTGACTTCACAGCACAAAAGCCTTGTGCACTGGCCCATGCATCGTGATTTCTAAACCAAAGTTTAAAAATACTTTTACTACAAGAGAGTTACTTCTAAAACTAGGATTCTGCAGAATGTCTTTAAGATGTGCTTGTTTTCATTGAGGTTCAGCATGCTTAAACTGCACTAAAGTATCAGAAGTTGATGCAGTATAGCAATTACCTCTGTTCTGACTAAGGACAAGCCAGGAAACGGAAAGGGAGAGGTACAGATACTGAAAATTTATTCTTACATGTTATAATTCTGGGAGCTTTTGCAAATTGCAACTCCTGTCAGTGGTTTTGGAGTCTGTTTTATGAAGACAATTTCAGCAGAAACATGATGTCCAAAACATTCTGCATCAAAGGCTATATTTTCCTTTCCTTCGACAGATAAATAGTGTTTCATTCTCTATAGTTTTTCCTATATCCATCTCTAGCTCTCCATCTCTAGCTCTTATACTTTATTGAGGAAACAATTTCCAATTTGTTTTAATTTCATAATTCTAAATGCAGAAAGGGATGTCTAACGATAGGAGTTGGATGTATTGTCGACTTGAGGACGGCGGCTTGGGTATTAGACTTGAGTTCATAGAGGGGGTACGACAGTTTATTGGTTTTGCACTCGACCATCCTGAATGTATGTCTGGAGACAAAATACGATGTCCTTGTTGCATTTGTATGAATAGAAAATTTCAAACTCAAGAGAGGCTTAAAACACACTTGTATAAAAAAGGATTCAAGCCTAATTACACAATCTGGGTTTCGCAAGGAGAGAATGATCCTTCAATCTTTAGACAACAATCAACGTCAAGTCAACAACCTATGCCTCCGAACAATGAGCCGGTCCTTATTGAGGAGCAATCAAATCCTTATATTGATATGGTTATGGATATGGCAGGCCCTGGTTTTGATTGGGAGGAACAATTACCAAATGCAGATGCAAAAAAATTTTTCGACCTTCTTGAAGCAGGGCGTGAGAAATTATACGAGGGATGTAAAACTTACACGAAGTTGTCTGCCGCTGCTCAACTCCTAACTCATAAGTCAGAGGCCAACATGAGTGAGAATGCCTTTGATAATTTCATGTCCACTTTTGGTCGAATGTTGCCGGAAGGTGCAAATATTCCCAAAACATTCTATGAGGCTAAGAAGATTGTTGCTAAGCTTGGGCTTAGTTTACAAAAGATAGATGCATGTCCTAATGATTGTATGTTGTACTACAAGTCAACGGTAGGTTTAACAGAATGTTCAGAATGTGGTCACCCGCGATATAAACCAATGAGAAGGGGCAGTAGGAAGCATAAAAACATACCTTTTAAGGTGTTGCGTTACCTACCGCTTGCCCCTCGACTCCAAAGGCTTTTTATGTCAATAACGACTGCAAAGCATATGCGGTGGCACAAGGAGTGTCCTCGTGAAAGAGGTGTGCTTTCTCATCCATCAGATGGTGAGGCATGGAAGCATTTTGATCGTACTTACCCAGATTTTTCCTTCGATGCTAGAAATGTCAGGCTTTGCGCCTCAGCCGATGGTTTTGATCCCTTTAGTAACTCAACTAAGCCTTATTCTTGTTGGCCAGTGATTGTTACTCCTTATAATTTACCGCCATGGATGGCTATGAAGCAGGAATACTTGTTCTTAACGTTACTAATTCCTGGTCCTAAGAGCCATGGGAAGAACATTGATGTGTATTTACGTCCATTGATAGATGAGTTGATTGAGTTGTGGCAAGATGGAATTGATACTTATGATGTGTCAAAGAAAGAAAATTTCAAAATGAAAGCAGCACTTATGTGGACTGTTAACGACTTTCCTGCCTACGGGATGTTATCTGGTTGAAGCACACATGGGAAGCTGTCTTGTCCTTACTGCATGAGCAATAGTAAGTCATTCACACTCGAGTGTGGTGGAAAACCATCCTTTTTCGATTGTCATCGTCAGTTTTTGCCAACAAATCATCCTTATAGAAAAAATAAAAATAACTTCATGGCTGGTAGAGTTGAGCGTGGGTTGCCTCCACCACGCTTGAGTGGAAGTGACATGTGGGATGAAGTATCAAGATTACCAAACATTAGGTTTGGCAAAACTGAAGCGAAAGAAAATATTCTGGGCTTTGGGCAACATCATAACTGGGTGAGACGGAGTATATTTTGGGATTTGCCTTATTGAAAGACCAATTTAATACATCATAATTTAGATGTGATGCATATTGAGAAAAATGTTTTTGATAATATTTTCAATACAATCATGGATGTCAAAGGTAAAACTAAGGATAATGATAAAGCTCGTGTTGATCTTAAAAAGTATTGTAAGCGTCCAGAGCTAGAAGTAAGAGAGGTGAATGGGAAGCCCATGAAGCCAAAAGCGAGCTACACACTCACAAAAGAACAACAAAAGTTGGTTTTAGAATGGATCAAACAACTTAGGTTTCCAGATGGCTATGCATCAAACCTGAGTAGGTGTGTTAGGTTTGTGATATTTGTAATTTTTTTACTCCATTTTTTTAATTTTCCATCAGTCTTATGCTAGATTTTGTTGTTGTAATTATTGTTTTCCCTCCCTCAAGTTCTGTTGTTGAGGTCTGTTAGTTACTCACTGACCCTGCACAGTCATTTCTACATCCATTTGTCTTGATTTAGTTGAATACCTTGTTTGAGTATTCCCAAATCTTGCTTTTGTTTTCTCTAGCTTGGTATATGACTATATTCTGTTCATATTCTGTTCATACGTTTTTCAATTCCTATTTTCAGCTTGGTAGTTCCAGAGCAGGACGATGGTATCAAGTTTCCTTGTGTTGCTAAAGGAATAACAAATGCAATTCAAGGAAAATTCGTTGTCGGTGAGGATGGTCCCACATGGAAGAAAGTACCCGAGGGGATGAAAGATTACTATTTCAAGGAATGGAATGTAATATCTCCATATTCAATCCAATTAATTATCTAATTTATATATATGCTTAATATAACATATGTTTTTAACTTCCTAATTGCAGAGCCATTACAAGTGCATTGAAACTTATCCGGAAAGACTAGTTCGAAAAATTTGGAATACGATGGCTTGTGAACAGTACAAACGGATGTGTCATAGGGGACGACAACAATTCCCCCGTAATGGGCACCCATCTTGGTGCACGCAACATGACTGGAATCGACATTTGCTATTTTATGCAAATGATGAGGCTAGGAAGAAGTGTGAACAAGCAAGAAATAATCGTAAGTCAGACCGCAATGGTTTGGGATTAACTAAACATTCAGGGGGTTCAAAGAGTTTTGCCTCACATGAGCTTGCGTTGGTAAGAGTTTATCTATTGTTTATATAGTCTGTCATTACAGATAAAGAAGATAAAGAGGAAATTAATATTCTTTGTCTTTATTACAGATAAAGAAGAATCCTGATAAAGTCATCACAGAAGATGACGTTTTTCTTAGAACCCACAAGAGAAAGCAAGGCAGTGGCGAGTTTGTGGATGCTAAGTCCAAAAAAATCTTTGTGAGTTTAATCTAAATGTTTTATTAATTTTATTACTTCACTCTAAATGTTTAATTATACTCGATCGCTATTGAAAGTGTATCTTTGATCTCAAGACTCTTTTTATTATTTATAAAATGCAAATAGAAAAGTTACTTATAATATTTTTTTTATTTATTTACATTTTAGGAGGATTATACTGCTCGAAAGAAAGGTGAGGGTTTTGATTCCACAGCTTGGGTGGATGTAGCTGGTGGTGTTGTAAAGAATCGTTTGTACGGCTTTGGTAAGTTGGTTCTGCATCGAAGATCTTGAGAAGCAAAGACGATTTAGTCATCTACATGTTCAAGTGGAGATTTCACACGTACACAAGAGTTTGAAGATAAGTTGAACGAAAGAGTTGAGAAAATGAGGGATGAAGTCACGGCAAAATTAGAATCCACATATGAGGCTAAATTTGAGGAAATGAAAAATGATTTCCAGTTGCAATTTCAAGAGATGCTCAAATCGAGGACCTAGAGACTTCAAGCATACGTAGTTTAATAGCACGACAGTTTAGTATGATAATTTGGAAATTTATTTTGAATGTTATGTTTGAATCTTTGTTGACTTTATTTCAACACATTTAAGATATTTAAGTTAAATTTTCAATTAGGTACAATTGAGAAATATTTATAATATTAGTAATATTTTATTTTTAGAAAATAATTTTCTGCAACATAATTTTTCGTTGCAAATTAGGTTGCATACTTGAAACTGAAAAATTTAGTTGCTAATTTAGTTCATGTAATATATTTTTGAAACAGAATAATCAGTTGCAATTAGAAACAGAAATAAATCGGTTGCAAATTTTAGAAACAGAAATAATATATTTGAAACAGAACAATCAGTTGCAATTAGAAACAGAAATAAATCGGTTGCAAATTTTAGAAACAGAAATAACATATTTGAAACAGAACAATCAGTTGCAATTTGAAACAGAAATAAATAAGTTGAAACAAAAATAACATATTTGAAACAGAAAAATCAGTTGCAATTAGAAACAGAAATAAATCAGTTGCAAATTTTAGAGGCAGAAATAAATCAGTTGTTGTTTGCAACCGATGTAAAAATTGTTCTAGGAAACACATTGCAACAGAATTTGCAACTACTTTTTCCGTTTCAAGGATTTTGCAACCCAAATAGCGGTCAAAAGCGGTCGCACAAATAGCGACGAGGCTTCCTGCGACTGCCTTTGCAACGAAAATTTTCGGTTGCAAACATCAATTTGCAACCGATTTTCCTGAATTGCAACCGAAAAATTCGTTTCAGTTGCCCTGTTTTCTTGTAGTGATTATACTTTCATTTGTTTAGTTTGTTTCTAACTTTTTTTTATAACTTTTTGAAAAAAACTTCAATACTAAAAAAAGTCCAAAATGTTTATTTATATTCATAAAAAATAAAAAAAATATACTTTTATACATAAAAATTAAAGGGTTTTACCCGTCCCTGATTTCTTTATTATACTTTAATTTGTTTAGTTTTTTTCTAAATTTTTTGAGTTGGTCTTATAAAAAACTAGTTTTTTCTTAAGATAAGGAAAAACGTGTTTTCCAAAGCGCTGTTCAAAATAAACGGTGGCAATTTTGTAATTACTGGCAACCATGTTCAAAATAAATGGTGGCATTTTTGTAATTACTGGCAACCATGATAAATGCCAGTGTTAATATTACAAATGACCAGTGATTTTATACTGGCATTTTATAAACATGAAACTGGCACTTTTTACACGGGCACTTTTATATACATGAACTGGCACTCTTCACACTGGCACTCTGTTACACTAACACTGGCACTTTGTTACACTAATATTTTTGCTGGCTCTCAAAAATACAAGCACTGGCATTCAAAAATACATGGACTGGCATTTGAAAACACATTTACTGGCACTCAAAAATGCATATACTGGCACTCAAAAACACTGATAATTATTTTTGCTGATATTCAAAAAAACATGAACTGGCATTCAAAAAAACATGGACTGGCATTCAAAATTACAAGAACTGGCATTCAAAAATACATTGACACTCAGTTACACACTTACTGGCACTCTATTATACACTAACTGGCACTCTATTATACACCAACTGGCACTTGATTATACGTTAACTGGCACTCAATTCTAAATGAACTGGCACTCTATTATACACCAACTGGCACTTGATTATACGTTAACTGGCACTCAATTCTAAATGAACTGGCACTCGACAAAGCAATGAAAAACCCATAAAACTTCTTTCACATTACACGCTCACCATTTCCATTTCTGTATAAATTTCAATTTCAAACCCAAAATTCCATATCCACTTACAGCGAAAATTGATCATACACATTCAGATTCAATTGTTTCAATTGTTGATCAATCGATTCATGGCGGCATTGATGAAGAGAAGCAGAGATGACGATACAGAGGTGGAGAAATTTCGCCATGGCCAACTGCTTGATGCTTGGCCGAGAGGGATTGAGATTGGAGGTTGAGAGATATGGAACGGTGATGGAGGTTGGGGTTGGACTTGAGCTTGCCGGCGAATGGGTTGGTGAGGAAGACGGTCGTTGTTTTGGGTGGAGACCAGGGAACGGCGGTGGGCTGTTGATTTAGGGTAGAGAGCGAGATCGGTGAGGGAGATTGAGGTAGAGGGAGGTAGAACGGTGAGGAAGATTGAAAGGGAATGGGTCGCCGGCGATTGGGTTGGTGGGGAAGACGAAGAACGAATTTGCGTTTAGAGAGAGAGACTGCGAGTAGAGAGAGAGAGAGAGATTGGGTCGTTCGTTCTCAGATGATGCGGAATAAAAACACGTTTTTTGTTAAGCTTCCAAAAAACGCGTTTTTTACAAGTTTTTGGCAAATTTTTTATATAACTTTTTGTAAAAAACTTCAATATTAAAAAAATCCAAAATGATTATTTCTATTCATAAAAAAAAAACTATACATTTATACATAAAATTTAAAGGGTTTTACCCGTCCCTGATTTCTTTATTATACTTTCATTTGTTTAGTTTTTTTCTAACTTTTTTTATATAACTTTTTGGAAAAAAAAACTTCAATACTAAAAAAAATCCAAAATGATTATTTATATTCATAAAAAATAAAAAAACTATACATTTATACATAAAAATTAAAGGATTTTACCCGTCCCTGATTTCTTTATTATACTTTCATTTTGTTTAGTTTTTTTCTAACTTTTTTTATATAACTTTTTTTATATAACTTTTTGAAAAAAACTTCAATGCTAAAAAAAATCCAAAATGTTTATTTCTATTCATAAAAAATGAAAGTTTCGTGTAGCTAGGAAACTTTGATCACCCAACAGACAACGGATGTGAGTACAGATGTGTCTCACAACTGTCCACACATCCACAGATAATGCAGCGGAATAAAACAAATTAAAAGTAATAACTCAAGAATTATTTACGCTTACTGATCTGTGTGATCAGCAAACTAGGCTTACGCCCAAAAACTTTTCATTATAAAAACTTTTGTTGCTTACAAAAACAAAGAAGTGAAAAACTAAAATATGAAAATACTAAATGAGTTCTAATCACCTTCTATGACAAGAACAACTCCCCTTTCCCAAGTAGGACCTATTCTAGTCAGAAGTAAAACAAAGATCTCTATGAAAATCTAGATGTGAGTTACGGATGTGAGGCACAACCTTCACTCACAACCTAAAAACAACTATGTTGAAAACATTGAAGAATGTGTACTTTTCTCTCAGAATTTTCATCGGCTTCTCTTGTGCTGAATGCCTTGTATTTATAATGCACCAAGGAGAAGATCTTCAAGTAATCAACATCTTCCTTTGTGAGATCTCTTTTCCTATAAGAAAACATAAACACACTCACAAGGAAATAAACTATTAGTAGGTTAGTCCTAATATAAAACTATGTACATAAATAAAAGATATTTACTCTATTTACAATGTCCTAATCAAAGTAGGACAATAATAAATCTTTCATGAAAGTCCCAAAATCTTCTTACCATTTTAGAATTCTTTTGAAATAAGGAAACATGATTTTATTCCCAAAAAGCTCACGCTTTCAATCTCCCCCTATTTTGGACTTTCTGATCAAAATCAAAGATTTATAGAAATCATATTTTGTAACCACAAAAAGTAGATAAAAAACATAACTCCCCCTGAATGGATGTGTGTCCAGATGTGTGTACACATCCACACATAAAAACTGCATAGAACAAGTTAGAGCAGAATAGCAGCAGTTCATTAAAAAGCAAAAGCAAAACAACCATTCAGCAACATCCTAATTAAAGTTATTACAACCCATTGTTTAAAACTAAAACAGAAATTAAAAATTGTCTTAACAACATTAGAGCAAAATCAACAAAAACTGTTTCTCCCCCTAAATCAAAGTTCCCAACTCCTCCAGTCAGCAGCAGCAACAGCAGCATCCCAAACTCTGTTTCCAGCAGCAGCAGGTTCAGGTTCATCTCCCCCTTTTTGAGCAAAAAGGTTAGCATGCCATTTGAGGAGTCTATCCTCTAGGGCTTTGAGATTATTGGCATGAGAAATGGAGGCTTGAAGTTGGTCAGTTAAGGCAGAGGAATGAGATTCAGCAGCTGCAATTTCAGCATCCAAATCCTTCATTTGAGCAACAAAAGGATCTTCAGATGTGGGTTCAGTTGTGTCCACATCTGGCATAGAAATTTCAGGGACTGTACCCAAAGGGAGATCAACATATCTTTGCTTAGTGTCTAGGAGGGTTTTGGTTTCCTTAAACAAATCAAACTTTTCAACCTTTTCTTCACCTTTTTCAGGCTTAACACCATTGGCAATCAAGATTTGAGAGATCAGAGAGGGATAGGGTAAAGACCACTTCTTAGAGGGGGACTCTCCATAGGCACAAATTTTCCTAAAAATGAAATCTCCAAAATTGATATTTCTTTGAATGCCCAACCTATACAGTAAATCAGTTTGCACCCTAGTCACAGAGGTCTTGTTATTTGAGGGGCAAAGGTTGGCAACAAGGATTGTATGGAGAAAACAATAAAGAGAGGATTGTCCAAGTGGTTACTTTGCCATGGGTGATGGCAGACACAAGCTCTTCATCAGAAACAACAACCAGCTGATCCAAAGTATTGTCCAATCCAAGAAAATCATTGATGATAGAAGGGGAAAAGGGGACAAATTTTCCTCTAACATAGACAGAGTAGGGATAGGAGTGTCTATCTAGACCTTTAGTCAAGTTGGCATAAAACTCATAAATCATCTTAGGGTAGAATGGGAGAGGGTGATCCATAGTAAAAAACAAGCCTCTCTCTTCAAAGAATTTATCCATGCCTAACTTAAAGAAATTTTCTCTATCTCTTTTCATCTCCACAATAAAAGCCTTATTAGAAATCAGGCCAAACCTTTCAGAGGCATTCTTGGTTAAAAATTTCTTAGAAAAGGGTTTAGGGGCAGGAGTAATGGAAAGAGTTGTAGAAATACCCTTATCAGCCTTCTTTCTGGTGGATGTGCGTCTGGATGTGGGCACATCTTCAGACACATCCTTTGCAGGAGCTTGCTCTTTGACAGATTCCACCTCTGTCTCATCACCAGAAGAGGTATCCTTTTCTTGGTCCTCTTTTTCTTGTTCAAGCTCATCTCTTCCTAGCTTGAAATTGGCATCTGATGCAGTATCATCACTATCATAACTAGATTCAGATTCAACAGCTTCTTCCTCAATAGGCTCTAGGTCTGTAGCAGCCACCTTTTTCTTGCCTTTCAACTCCATCAAGATATTTGCCAAGGGCTCCTCATCATTAAACACAGAGGAATCATCAACAGGGTTTGCAACCTCAGGGATAGGAGCATCAACAACAGGAGTAGGAGTAGGAATGGGAATAATGGGATCATAATGCATAATGGGAGAGGATGGAACAGGATCAACAGGTTCTGTAGGAGGAATTTCTTCAGAAGGAGCAATAACAGGGTCAACAACTGAGGGAGGAGGATTTGAGGGTTGAGCCCTAATTCTAACAAGAGGAGCAACTACCTCTTCTTCTTCTTCATCATCACAAGCTATGGCAGTTGAGGGCTTGCCACCAGGTTTCTTCAGGTTCTTCAGCTTGTCAGCTTCTGACAATTTCCTAACCCTATGCGATCGACGTAGATTGCGTTGGGGAACTGGGAGCGCAGCACGGCGCAAGGGTTTTGTTGGGGTGAGCTTCCTCTTCTTGGTTGAAGAAGGTTCTACAGAGGGAGGAACAGGGGCGACAACCGATGGTTGTATAACCGGGGAGGTTGGAGCTTTAGGGTTTTCAGAAGAAGTTGGAACAGACAGGGGTTCCAATGTAGGAGATTTGGAGGGAGATCTTTCCATTGAGGAGCTAGACGAGGATGATGGAGGAGGAATTTCAGAAAGAAATTTCGAGATTACAGGGTTGGAGGTAACAGGAGCTTCGGCAATGGCGTCAGCAAGGGGCTCAATGTCAAGGACGTCTTCCTCTCGAATGGTTGAATGATCAGCCATTTAAACAACTCAAGAGTGTTAGGTTGAACAGTAACAAGGAATTAATTTCAATGTGTGTGTGATTGTGTGCAAAAAGAAGGAAGAACAAAAGGTTTTAGCAAGGGTTTATGGGGGATGGGACGGATGTGAGGGTTAATTAATACTCACAGCTCCCCCTTTCCAACTGAAACTTGGAATCCTTCTCCAAAAAGGTCTCACATAAACCAAATACCTTAGGAGTCCTCCAATGGCAAGAAACCTTTGAGATCACCACACACAACCACCTTCGAAGAAATAGGGGATCAAAAATAAAACAAGATTTTGATAGATTTTTATGGAAACAAAAATAATTTGGCCATATCTTTTTAAATCAGAATCCCATTCGAAATTTTCCAACCTTTTTCAAACAAGGAATGATACACACCTTTTTCTTTCATGAGAGATATTGAAGATCAAAAACCTATAAAATCAAAGAATAGATTAAGAAAGAAAATAAATTAACTAGTATATTTACAAAGCTCCTATATGACCTAAAAAATGCAGTATACCTAGCATGATGCAAACACACAAGTGAAGGAAAAAAATCTCAGCTTATGGATGTGGCATAGGATGTGAGTCACATTTGGGGACACATTTAGATCACAAAAAGTCAATGAGCAATAATCCAATCTGCACAGCCTCTAGGATGCATCCAGCAATTTTTTGTTGTGGATTTTTGCATTGTGAGTAGCTTTCACTTTACTTGATCCCAAAGATAGCCCTTTTTCCCAATGATCTTGTCAAGTTTGATTTCAAGTTTTCTTATGAGAATCACTTGATCACACTGGTCTGGCTTCATACTAAGGGTGAAGCAGCTGTTTCTCACTTATTTTTTTTTCTTTTATAGCACCCATTGTGAGATACCTAGGAAGGTTATATCAAGTCATCAAAAGATGACATGAACAGGAAGTGCTCACAATTAAGTGATCAAAAACAATGTCAAGATGAAGACTCACAAGTGACCACACTGAGAAATTTCGTGCTAATGCATGATATATTTTTTTTGATTTTTATTTATATATATATATATATATATATATATATATATATATATATATATATATATATATTTTTTTTGTTCAGTTATTCTAATATACAGATGTGTTAGAGGATGTGAGACACATTTGTGCTCACAACCTTAGATATCACACAAACCAAGAGACTTTCTCAAGGAGGAAAATCTCTCCAAATCTAATGCCTTTGTAAATATATCAGCCAATTGATTTTCAGTCCCAACAAATTTCAGACACACAGTTTTTTGTTCTACAAGATCCCTAATGAAATGATGTCTAATATCAATGTGTTTTGTTCTAGAATGTTGGACTGGATTTTTAGATATGTCCAAGGCACTTTTGTTATCACAAAAAGCAGTCAAAACTTTGCTATTCAATCCATAATCTTTCAACATTTGATTCATCCAAAGCAGTTGTGTGCAGCAACTCCCAAGGGCAACATACTCAGCCTCAGCATTGGATAAGGACACACAATTCTGCTTTCTACTATACCAAGACACAAGGTTATTTCCTAGGTAGAAACATCCACCTGTGGTACTCTTCCTATCATCACTATTTCCAGCCCAATCAGAATCAGTGTACCCAACCAAATTGGTGTTTGTTTCTTTAGAGTAATGCAGTCCTAGGTTCACAGTCCCACTCACATATCTAATGATTCTTTTCAAGGCTTTCAGATGGGACACCTTAGGGTTGGCTTGGTATCTTGCACAGAGACACACATTGTACATAATATCAGGTCTACTTGCAGTGAGGTAAAGCAGACTTCCTATCATACTTCTGTTCAGGGTTTGATCAACACTCTCACCATCTGAATCATGGCTTAGCTTTTGGGAAGATCCCATTGGTGTTCTTTGATGTGAAGAGTGTTCAAGTTCAAACTTTTTCACAAGATTCTTGGCATACTTAGATTGTGAGATGAACATGCCATCTTTGAATTATTTAATCTGTAGGCCTAAGAAAAAAGTTCAACTCACCTACCATACTCATCTCAAATGTGGAAGTCATGCTATCCACAAATTCAGCAAGCATAGGATCAGAATTTGATCCAAACACAATATCATCCACATAGATTTGTGCCACAAGTATCTCCTTTTTGTTTTTCCTTACAAACAATGTTTTATCAACCTCACCTCTCTTGAATCCTAGGTGAAGCAAATGGTCAGTCAACCTACCATACCAAGCTCTAGGGACTTGTTTTAGCCCATACAGGGCTTTCTTCAGCTTATACACATGGTTAGGATACTTGAAATCCACAAAACTTTTAGGTTGTTCAATATAGGCTTCTTCATTTAATATCCCATTTAGAAAAGCACTCTTAACATCCATTTGATGAAGAGTAATCTTGAGATAACAAGCAATGGCTAACAGAAGCCTAATGGACTCAATCCTAGCAACAGGAGCAAATGTCTTCTCAAAATCAATTCCTTCAATTTGAGTGTAACCTTGAGCAACTAACCTAGCTTTATTTCTAATGATCACACCTTGCTCATCAGTTTTGTTCTTGAAAATCCATTTGGTTCCTATGACATTACCATGTGAGGGTCTAGGGACAAGAGTCCACACCTCATTCTTTTCAAATTGAATCAAGTCATCTTGCATAGCAAGAATCCAATCAGCATCTTTCAATGCTTCAGTAATATTCTTAGGTTCAATCTTTGAAACAAAACAACAAAAGCTTACCTGGGAGTATGCTGAGGAGCAACTCCATAAACCAGCCATCTTTCTATAGTCCACTTTGTCCTTTTGTCTAGTTCTCACTTGAGCATGCACATCTCCCACAACTTGTGAAGTGGGGTGGTTTTTCTGGATTTTAGAAGGAATATCCTTTGATCTATCCACACACCCATCCACATTATCATCTGAAGCACCATCCTGATCAGATTCAGAGGAACTGTCCTCAGTTACAGGATTTTGAGTGGATGTGGGAGCAGATGTGGGTTTAGATGTGGATGCAGATGTGCCCACATCCTTGGTTACATCCTTATCAGGTTCAACATGTTTTTCAGCACTGGAAGTTTTTGTAGGTTTTTCAGCACCTTTTTCTTCATTCTTCCAGTTCAGTAAGCAACCTGAAACATCATCCTCAGTAGTCTTGAGGTTAAGATCAAGCGAGTCATCAAAAATAACATTAGCAGATTCCATAATGGTCTTAGTTTTAAGATTAAAAACTCTGTAAGCTTTACTATTTGTGGAATAGCCCATGAAAATTGCTTTGTCACTCTTTGAATCAAATTTGGACAGATATTCTCTATCATTGAGAATGTAACAAATACATCCAAACACTTGAAAGTACTTCACAGTTGGTTTCTTTCCAAGGAGGATTTGATATGGAGTGACAGTGCTACCAATCCTTAGGAACACTCTATTGCCAATGTGACAAGCAGTGTTCAATGCTTCTGCCTAGAATTTATTGGACAAGTTCTTAGAACTTAACATGACCCTAGCCATTTCTTGCAAGGTTCTATTCTTTCTTTCAGCAATTCCATTCTGCTGTGGGGTGATTGGTGCAGAAAATTCATGAGTGATTCCCTTAGAATTGCAAAAATTAGTAAACATTTGATTCTCATATTCAGTGCCATGGTCAGACCTAATTCTCACAGCCTTAAGACCATAAAGATTTCTAACCCTTTTGTACCAATTTTTGAATTCACCAATGGTTTCAGATTTCTCTCTTAAGAACATTACCCAAGTGTACCTTGAATAATCATCAACACACACAAAGGCATACTTTTTCCTACAAAAGCTTTCTACTTCAATAGGTCCCATTAAGTCAGTGTGAATCAGCTCCAAACACCTAGATGTGGAGCACTGTTGGACCTTTTTATGTGATGCTTTTGTTTGCTTTCCCTTTTGACATGAACCACAGACATCAGGGTTCTTGAAGTTCAGTTTAGGGAGGTCTTTAATAGCTTCAAATCTTTGAAGTTCTTCCAGAGTTTTACAGCTAGCATGCCCTAATTTTTCGTGCCACAGATTGACATCATTAGCTTTTGAGCTTAGGCAAGAAAGATTGTCACCAAATTGATAACAATTGTCAGCAGATCTAGGACCAGTGAACGCACATTTATTATCCTTATCAAACACTTCACACAAGTGTTTATCAAACTTCACATAAAGATTATCATCACACAGTTGACTGATGCTTATCAGGTTGGCTTTCAAGCCTTCCACATGGTACACATTGTGTAATTTTGGGAGGCCCTTGACATCTAGGGTCCCTTTCCCAACAATCTTTCCTTGAGCACCTCCACCAAAATTTACTTTCCCTCCACTAATCATTTCATAGTCAAGAAGGACTGCTTGGTTTCCAGTCATGTGCCTAGAGCACCCACTATCAAAATACCAAGAGCCACAGAAAGTACTCTTGAGGGAATAGTAAACAACATTGCAGGTTGGTTTGGCCACCCACTGCTTTACAGCATTCTTTTTGGGTTGCAGAGGTCTCAGATTACCAGGATGTGTGTTTGGATGTGTATACATCTTCTCACACATTTGAGGCTGATTGAAGTGATCAGACTTTTTGTCAGCCTTGAGTTTGTAACAGAAGGACCTAATGTGACCAGGAGCAAGGCAATAATGGCAAATGTAGTGCCTCTTCCTAGGTCTTTTCTCACTCAAAAGGATTTTTTCTTTAAAAATTGGTTTTTCCACATCTTTTGAAGTAGAAGCCCCACATCCTTCCTTTACAAAATTAGGTTTTTCAAATCCCAAACCAGTTTTGTTAAGCTGACCTATAGAAATAGCTTCATCAAGTTTCATTTTACTTTTGTTTAGCTTGGTAAAAGTGTTTTCATCTTTTTCACATTCATTTTTGAATTTTTCAAGGTCAACTTCTCTTTTGATCACAAGGACTTCAAGTCTTGCAATAGTATCTTTTTGAACATCATTTTTCTTTGAAAGTACAGCTTTTTCATCTTCACAAGCAACCAATTTATCAGACATAGATTTGTTTACCTTAACAAGTACCTCAATCTTGTCCAATCTTTTCATCCAATCTGTATGCAACTCCTTGTATGTTGGAAAAAGTTCCTCATAGGGGATGTCCCTATCTTCATCATCAGAATCTCCTTTAACTGTGAAACAATTCAGCATCAGGTCAGATGTGTCACCAGATGTGTACACATCTGAGACCACATCTAAGGAATTTTCAGAATCTTTATCTTCTATATCTGCAGAAAAGGCATTAAACACAGAATGGCAATTGATAATAGACATGTTAGCTACTTCATCTTCATCCTCACTGTCACTAAGGGTAGCAGTTAAGCTCATTACCTTCTTTTTAAGTGTATTGGCATAATGACCAAAGCCACGACATGCCCTACATTGAACAGACTCAGAGGATTTGTTATTTTCAAAGCTGGTTTCTTGAATCCTTTATCAGTGCTGGGTTTTGGCTTTTCAGCAGCACTGGGAGTAGGTCTGTTAGGAAATTTACTCATCCTTTTATTTTTCAGTATTGAACTGAATTTCTTTGAAATAAGAGCTACATCCTCTTCTTGTCAATCTCAGAGGATAATTCCACAAGCTCTTTTGGTAATGCAGCAGCACTTCTGAGAGCAAGACTGTGTGTTTTGTTCTTTTTCTGAGCTTCAAGGTTTAGCTCAAACACAGTCAAAATACCTACAATTTTGTCTAGACCTACGGTATTGGTGTCATTAGTTTCCTCAATCACAACCACTTTAATGTTGAACCTCTCAGGTAAGGTCCTCAAAATTTTACTTACAAGTCTTGTATTGGAGATAGATTCTCCTAGACTTGTGCACTCATTTGAAATCTCATGAATCTTAGCAGCATATGACACAATATCCTCAGTTTCTTCCATTCGAAGTAACTCAAACATATCCATTAAAATTCTAAGCCTCGTAGCTTTTACACTTGGTGCTCCCTCACATTAAGTTTGCAAAATATCCCAAGCAGCTTTGGCTACACTCTCATTAGTGATAATCTTGTACATATTCCCAGAAACATGGCTGGAAATAGCACCCATAGCTTTTAAATTATAATTTGCAGCCTGAATTTCTTCAAGAGTCCATTGCTCTTCAGATTTTCTTTCGAAAATAGACTCATCAACACCAGAGGCAGGCTTCTTCTCCACAGTAGGAGGTTGCCATGAAACAAGGATATACACATCCAAGCCCTTTCATCAATACTTTTGATGTAATTATGTATCTTAGACTTCCAAAGAGAATAGTTCGTACCATCCAAGACAAAAGGCCTGTTTTGGTGATTTTGGCATTCCATAATGACTACACTTTCTAGATCAACACTCAGTAATATATCGAGAGTTGACTCTGATACCAATTGAAAGTTTTGTGTAGCTAGGAAACTTTGATCACCCAACAGACAACGAATGTGAGTACAGATGTGTCTCACAACTGTCCACACATCCACAGATAATGCAGCGGAATAAAACAAATTAAAAGTAATAACTCAAGAATTATTTACGCTTACTGATCTGTGTGATCAGCAAACTAGGCTTACGCGCAAAAACTTTTCACTATAAAAACTTTTGTTGCTTACAAAAATAAAGAAGTGAAAAACTAAAATATGAAAATACTAAATGAGTTCTAATCACCTTCTATGACAAGAACAACTCCCCTTTCCCAAGTAGGACATATTCTAGTCAGAAGTAAAACAAAGAACTCTATGAAAATCTAGAAGTGAGTTACGGATGTGAGGCACAACCTTCACTCACAACCTAAAAACAACTATGTTGAAAACTGTGAAGAATGTGTACTTTTCTCTCAGAATTTTCGTCGGCTTCTCTTGTGCTGAATGCCTTGTATTTATAATGCACCAAGGAGAAGATCTTCAAGTAATCAACATCTTCCTTTGTGAGATCTTTTTTCCTATAAGAAAACATAAACACACTCACAAGGAAATAAACTACTAGTAGGTTAGTCCTAATATAAAACTATGTACATAAATAAAAGATATTTACTCTATTTACAATGTCCTAATCAAAGTAGGACAATAATAAATCTTCCATGAAAGTCCCAAAATCTTCTTACCATTTTAGAATTTTTTTGAAATAAGGAAACATGATTTTATTCCCAAAAAGTTCACACTTTCAAAAAATAAAAAAAAAACTATACATTTATACATAAAAATTAAAGGGTTTTATAAAATAAAAAAAAACTATACATTTATACATAAAAATTAAAGGGTTTTATCCGTCCCTGGTTTCTTTATTATACTTTCATTTGTTTAGTTTTTTCTAACTTTTTTATATAACTTTTTGGAAAAAACTTCAATACTAAAAAAAGTCCAAAATGTTTATTTCTATTCATGAAAAATAAAAAAATATACATTTATACATAAAAATTAAAGGATTTAACCCTTCCCTGATTTCTTTATTATATACTATACATAATACATTTATACATAAAAATTAAAGGGTTTTACCCGTCTCTCATTTCCTTTTTATACTTTCTCTGTTTGTTGAGAGCCGTTATATTATCTCAGTTTGTTGAGAGCCATTGTCATCTCTCCGATTTGTTGAGAGCCTTTGTCACCTCTCTAATTTGTTAAGAGCCTTTTATTTTTTTCTATTTCGTATGGCATTAAGGTTGATGGATCTTACAATACTTGTGATGATGCTCGATTGACGGCTTATCGCTAACCTAGATCTAGAGGCACTACATATTAATGTGCTAAAAGAAATATCTTTACCATTTACAGGGGTTTTGAATGCCAATGGAATATAGTGTCCGAGATTCTCTTTGAAAGGCATCTACGCAACTCAAGATATTGTAATTTGTAATGAAAGCATGTTTGAGGGAAGATGGGCACGACTCACGAGGAAATTAGTCCGAGTATGAGATGATTTGTGGTTTGTCCCTACTTTGTTTTCATTATCAAGTAATATTTGTAATGCAAACGTTTAGACATATATCTTTTTGAGGGTTGCTTATATTAACTTTTGAATTTGTGGATGCATTATTATTTTAACATGTTTTAATTGATCTAACTATTTTCTTAATATGTATGAAATTAGTTTTTTTCTTATAACTGAGGCAGAGGAAGTATTTTAATTTCTTGCTAAAAATAAAATCAATTATCAATCACATAAAAATATTTACCTAAGCCCTAAACCCTAAACCCCTAAACCCTAGATCCCTAAATCCTAAACCCATTTTGACCACTTATCCTTTTTATATTTCATTATTAAAGAATTCAAAAATACATTCTAGATCTTTCTTTCCCTATGTGGTATTTGCTTTTGAGCAGAAGGAATTGTTCTATTTTATTTTAATGTATTATGTATGGACCATTTGCTTTTTGTCTACTAATTAAGTTTTTTGTCTTTACAATTTGATTTCAAGTAGCTGGGTTTTAGTTTTTGCTAAAAATTAGGAAAGTTATATTTCATGACTCCATCCATCCCTAACATAAATTGAACATTTTAAAATTATTACTCTATTCATTTCAAAATAAATTTGAAAATCTGTCTCAAAATATATGACATTTTAAAATGTCATTCGAAAAGTATAGAATAAATAATAAATATTTTTCTTAGTTATTTTCAATTTTTTTTAATGATTTTTGTCAGAATATAAAGAATTATAAAAAATCAAAATTGAAAAAAAATTATGTAGAGACAAAGACAAAGCTCGAGCTCGAGCTCGGCTCGTTTAGGCTCGAGAATTCAAATAAAAGCTCGAACTAAAGATCGTTTGAGTTCAGATTTTTTTAAAAATTCGAGTTAGGCTCGAGCTCGGCTCGTTAAAGCTCGAGTTCGAGAAACTCGCAAAAAAGCTCGCGAACAGCTCGAAACTCGTTTCGAGCCGAGCTCGAACGAATTTTTCAGGCTCGAGCTCGAGCTCGAAAAAAGCTCGGCTCGTTAATTTTTAGTCGAGCTCGAGTTCGACACCTCAAAGCTCGGCTCAGCTCGTTTACAGCCCTAATTACAACATGTTCAGGTGATGTTGCAATTCATTCCATTGCAATATCACGAAGGCATTAACTTAATAAGGTTAACCCCTGGTGTACCTGATAGATTGATGTTCTAACTTTCTCTATCTGGGGTGTTTGAAACAGGTGTGTGGTGGAACTTCCTTTGAACAAAATGAAACATAGTCAGATGGGGTAATAAGATATGACATAAGTGCATCCCAACCAAAGTGAGTTGTTTTTGGTGGATGCTATTGTTAAATGGTTTACCTGTTGATGACATGTTACAATCTAGAGGAATCTCTATGGTCTCAAGATGCTTGTGTTGTTAAGAATGTCCTCAACATGAAACTATAAATCATTTATTCCTTCATTCTGAAATAGCAAAACAGATGTGGAATCACTTAGCATTTATTTTTGGAATAATGGTGCATTATAACTCTTTTGATCAATTATGGGATGTTTGGATGACTAAGTGTTCAAGGAGATCACAAATAGGCATGGTCAGAATGGGAACAATGTTGTTTGCTTGCTGGGAATTGTGGAAGGCCAGATGTAAATTCAAATATGAAGATAAACTTGTTTGTTTGCAAGAGATTTCAAAGAAAATTAGAGGAGATCTTTAGGAAATGTGCTCTACTTTCAACCCTAAAAAACAGAGTATAAGAATGGATACATAAATGTTTTTAGACAACTCAACTTATCTTCTAGGAGGCCCAAGTTGAAAACAGTTAAAGTTGTGAGATGGGAAGCTCCAAAACATCATCAATTTAAGCTTAACACTGATGGATCTGCAAAAGAGGCCATGTGTGCTGGTGGAGGTGTGAATAGAGATGAGAGAGGAGCTGTAATAAGTGCTTTTTCCAATTACTATGGGCCTGGGACTAATATGAGGGAAAAATTCTAGCTTTACAAGATGGTTTGAAGTTGCGTCATCAACTTCATCTTCATTCTGTCTGCATTGAGTCAGACTCTCTAGTAGCTTTGTCAGTTTTGAAGAAGGTTTATAGAGAACCTTGGGAGTTCAGTTATGAACTAAAAGATTGTAAAGAGTTATGTGAAATTGGCCAGTTGTGCATGTGTATAGAGAAGGAAACAGCGTAGCTGATAGGCTTGCTAATGAAGCATCAAACACAAGGAGAAAGTTATTACATATGTTGGAAATGGATAACGGAAAGTTAAGTTTAACTTAACGTTGATCTAGTTTCTAACGGAAGTTCGTTATGTGTTAACGGAACTAGTTACAAATGGGAATCTACATTTGTTGTAGATTATATATAACTCATTTAATGTCTCAAAACCATTTCTGTGTGAATGAGAAATTAATGACAAATGATTTGTAACTTAAATATTGGGTCAAAGTGTGTTTTGGGTTGGTCCCAAAATTGGTGTGGACTTGTTGTGGCTAAAGGGCTGACGAGCAGGATGAAGAAGCTTCTGCACGGCCGTGCAAGTGTCTAGGACACGGCCGTGCACCGTGCCTTGCCTTGCCACTCGACCGTGCAGAGCCATGAACTCGACCGTGCATATTGCCTTGCACGGCCGTGCAGTTCATTGGACACGGCCGTGCAAGTGTTGTTATACCCGAAAAGTTGTGACTTTTCAAGGGAAAAGCCACCAAACCCTTTGACTCTCTTTATATACTTCCCCTCCGAATTTCAATTTACATACACAGTCATTCTGAGCCTTTTACCCTCTAGAGAGATAGATTAACATACCCAAATCATTGCATATTGTTGCATTCAATCTTTCAAGTCCAAAGTTCTAAAACCTTGTGTTGTTCGTTAGATTAGTTATATTGGAGTGCTTCTTATAACTAATAGTAAGTCGTTTTATCTTACTAGAGTTTTGTCATACAACCGTAAGCACCTGTGCGGGACAAATAACTCTTACGGAGATTGTATTAAACACAAGACTCGACTTGAATTAGTTTGTTTTTTCAATCTCCGTTACTTTTGCTGTCAGTTTTTCTGTTAAGTCTTAAAGAAGCCATACACAAGTTCCAACAATCGTAAGAGTTATTTTACGCTTCTTCAAGATCATCAAGATGGCAAACGAGAAAGACACCACTTCATCTAGTCAAGGGAATGTGACGCCTCCATCGCAAGGAGATACTACATTCAACAATGTTGCTCCCGCTCCTACAACTCATCACATCAGTCATGGTGAGAAACCCGCGAAATTCACCGGTGTGGATTTCAAGAGATGGCAACAGAAGATGCTCTTCTACTTGACCACCCTAAGCTTGCACCGCTTCTTAAAGGAAGATCCTCCGGCGGTAGAAAAAGGTGATCCGGACCCCCAAAGGCAAATGGTAAAGGAGGCTTGGTCTCACGGTAATTTTCTTTGTAAGAATTATGTCTTAAATGGACTTGACGATGCACTATACAATGTGTATAGTACAGTCGAGTTAGCCAAGGCGTTGTGGGACACCTTGGAAAGGAAGTACAAGATTGAGGATGCCGGGTCAAAGAAATTTGTCGTCGGTAAGTATCTTGACTTTATGATGGTCGATTCCAAATCGGTAACAACTCAAGTAGAATGATTTGGAATTCATCTACTTGGGCTTGATGCCGAGGGGATGATCATGAATGATCCATTTAAGGTGGCTTCTATCATTGAAAAGTTGCCTCCTTCGTGGAAGGACTTCAAGAACTATCTCAAGCATAAACGCAAGGAGATGTCCTTAGAAGACATTATTGTTCGTCTTCAAATAGAAGAGAACAATAGAATGAATGAAGCCAAAGTTGCTAAAGGCAAGATGGAGGCTAAGGTCAATCTCGCCGAGGCTAGTGTGATTGTGTGCCCAAAATTTTTGTTTATTGGAATTCACGCGGGTTTGAAGACATCCGAGTTATTTGAAAAACGGAGTCGCCACGCCATTTTGATTACCTCAAAACTTTGAAAAAAAGGTTTTATGGGTTCGGAGGTTAAGTTACCCCTTGGGAAGAACGTTTGGCGTTCACCCAAGGTGCCTTGCCGGAACAAGTCTCCCTAGATTTCATTAATCGTGTTTGCTTGCGTGCTTTCTTTGTGTGCATGTGTTTGAAAATAAAAAGGGGGGGAAATGTCCCAAGTTATCTTCCGGACGTACAAACCATTTGTTGGTTGTCGCTCGGGATTCCTTGGAATTTATGTATTAGGGATTATGATCCCGTCCTCATCTTATGACTTATGATCATCGCATTTTAAACCTCGGGACCCTCGGGACTTGCGTGATCGAGAGAATGTCTCTCTTGGTGGTCAAAGATGAGGTTCTTTAGGAAGGAATGTCCTTAGCCCATCAATCCTACGCTTTAAGACGGTCGAGCTCGTTGAGAGGCTTCATAGTCATTCTTAAGCGATAATCGGAGATTTAGGGTTCAAGGTTATCCTTGTCCTAAAGAAGTCACGAACCTTTAATGGAAGGAACGATGCAAAGATGAGAACTTTTACACCGGTCCGTTCCAAGGTTGGGGAAAGGAGGAATGCATGATGAAAAAATGACTCTTTAATGAAAAGATGACATTTTTGTATGTAAAGCATGTCTTTTGGTTGCAAGGGATGCTTTTTATACAAAGAAAAGATTCTTATGCAAAGAATGCATTTTTGCGTTGGAAAATAGCATTTAATGCACAAATGATGCATGAAAATGGCAAAGAATGGTTTTTTAATGCGAAGTATGCATTTTGAGTATGAAAATGGGTTTTTGGGTGCAAAGAGTACATCTTTAATGTAAAAAGGGATTTAAAATGTAAAAAGGATGATTTTTATGCATGAAAATGAGATTTAAGTGCAAAGGATGCATCTTTATGTATGAAAATGGTATTTTAATAAAAAGATGACACATTATGTACATAGATGTTACCTAAAATGCGTATAGACATCGATTATAGCATTATGGGGGTTAACATCGATTGCAGCTTGAAACCGTGAAGCTTCGCAAACCGGCTACTTATGTCGCGTGACATAGGCCGCCTATGTCGCGTGACATAACTAGCCATTTTGCAGAAGCTTCAAAGAAATGAGATCTACAGAGGTAACAAGGCCTTAAAATAGCCAAGTTACTTCACCAATAGATCCTGTGGAGCATGTTTATCACTAATGAACACTTCAAGAGGGTGTGGATATGAGGGATCCACACTCATCTTGAGTGTTCATGCAAAACCAAGCCAAAACGGGATTTTATATGAAATGTAATGAAATGAAATGTGGATATGGGTAATATGACATAAAGTATGCAACTTTAATCGTAATACTACATTATGAAGGCATTTAGCATGGAGATTTCACATTTGAATGAAAATAGAGAGTGGAAAAGGGGTAGAAACTCGTTACCCTCGAAGATCCACAACTCCTATATCAAGTTAGATATAGGAGCCTTCTAGCCCCCTCTTCCTGAGTTGGTGTCCACTCGATCCTTGGGAACTCCTTGATTTCTTGATGTATGTGAGAAGTGTGTGTGTGGAAAGTGTGTGTAGAATTGATTTAGGAGGATTGGGGTGATTTGGAGGGTATGTGAGGAAGGAGGAGGCTTCGGGCGTGTTTCCTATAGGGGGACCGAGGGGTGGAGGAGGTGTGTTTAAAATGAGAGGTGAAGGCCTCTATTTATAGGTCGCCCGCATGGGCTTGTTATGTCGCACGACATAATAAGCCATAACCGTTTTCCTTCTAGAAACATGCAAGGTGGCATGGTTCTAGAACTCTTCCCGGGCCGGTTATGTCGCACGACATAAGTGGCCGCTTCTGGATTCTTCTAGAAACATGCAAGGTGGCAGTTTCTAGAAGGTCTTTCTCGGGCCGGTTATGTCGCACGACATAAGTAGCCGCCTGACTCTTCTAGAAATGTGCAAGGTGGCAGCCTTTCTAGAAGGGTTTTGGGATTAAGAAAAACGTGTTTCTTAATCACCAAGCATTCCCTTCAGCCCTTAAAAGGCTTGAAACAAGCTCCGGAATTGTTCTAACTTTAGGAAAATCCGGGAATTACCGGAAAATTGCCTAATTACCGGAAAATTAACCTAAGGCATGAGCCGATTTGGGTACTTACAAGCCCTCGGCAACGTCACTTGCAGGCGAGTGGGGTTGTCGATAGAAAAGGATCCAATCTCGGCGAATGCCGAGATGGATTGGGTGACCAAGGTGGTCGAGTGGCCGGACCTTTTATAAAAGGCTACCTACGTATCCCTGAGGAATCAAGCCAGGTCGTAGTTCGAGGATCACTAGATAGTTAGGAACGATGTCTAGGATCCTTGAGATTTTGACAATTAATGGAGGATGTCACCTGATTGACAATTACTGGAGGATGTCACCTAATTTGACAATTACTGGAGGCTGTCACCTAATTTGACAATTACTGGAGGCTGTCACCTAATTTGACAATTACTGGAGGCTGTCACCTAATTTGACAATTACTGGAGGCTGTCACCTAATTTGACAATCGGAGGCCGTCACCTAATTTGACAATTACTGGAGGCTGTCACCTAATTTGACAATTACTGGAGGCTGTCACCTAATTTGACAATTACTGGAGGCTGTCACCTAATTTGACAATTACTGGAGGCTGTCACCTAAAAATTATTTCCTTTTAACAGAAGCTAAAGCTTACGGCGCTATCTCTTTATGACGGAGATAGAGGTAACTTAAGTTGGGAAACTTGAGCGTACGTCACTATTCGCGGATAGTGGTATCACAAGTTGAAATAATTTGGGCATTCGTCACTATTCGCGGATAGTGGTTGCACAAATTGAAATAACTTGGGCATTCGTCACTATTCGCGGATAGTGGTTGCACAAATTGAAATAACTTGGGCATTCGTCACTATTCGCGGATAGTGGTTGCACAAATTGAAATAAAGAAGTAAGAAGGACTCAATGATTTTTTTGTAAAGAAAGTAGGACGTATGCGGATAATTTTTGTAAAAGAAGTGAATTAAAAAGGCCAAAGGCAAATAAAATGAGCCACGAGGGGGTAAATTTGTAAAATAAGCCTCGGAGGCACCGGAGGGAAAATTTAATTGAAAATGTTTGAAAATGCCAGGCACAAAGGGTAAAACAAATTCCCACAGGGACAAAATTGTAAAATGAAGCCTTCAAGGGCAAAATTGTAAAAACAAGCCATAGAGGCCTATTATGTCGCGCGACATAAGAGGCCCATTTGACAGATTCATTAAAATACGCATACGCCATTTGAAAATCAATTGAACTTGAAATTGAGAGGGAGGCGACAGTGAGAAAAGAGAGAGCGACATCGTAGAGGGAGACTCGAGGGATATTGAGTGAAATCAAACACTTCTTAGTCCGATTCCATCAAGAATGCCTCCTAGGCTCTATCCGACCAAGAGGGGTTCTCAACACGCCAATCTAGCTGCCGGAGAAAGGGGGTGCAAAGGAATCAACGGCCGTTTCTACCGGAAGCACCAAGGGGAGATTTTTACCCACACTCGATGAGCATACTTCGGATGTCACGAAGAAGGAAGAGGTAAGAAACCTAGTGGTTTCTTGAAAAATTTTCAATTTGTGCGAAATTGATTTGAACCGAGTTTTTCTTCAGCATCGCATTTGAACTTCATATGGATTGGCCTCGTGAACATGAATGAATCTAGGAAATGCAATGCGTAAATGCATGCCATATATTGATCCATTTTGTCCTACTTTTGCTTGAGATGATTTCAAGAAATAGCACGAAATATTAATATTTGTGCCATGTTTTCTTGCAGGATTGCGCACCCGTGGCTCCCCGAGGTGATTGGCGTGCTATGGGATAGCTTGCCGGGCAGCCAGGAGCAGTGGGACTCGCCTAAGGGCCCGATTTACGCCGCCGGGCTAGGGCAATTTTTTGAGATGGCGAAGGCCATCTGGGGCACTCGCAGGAGTGTGGATCTAGTGAGGGCATTCAGAGAGTTCTCGTGGGAGACCACTCACTCATTTCACTTCTCTTGGGGTGAAACGACAGCCACTCCGCTGGACTTTGCGGTCATCACAGATCGCCCTTTACGGATGAGCCGCTCTACATGTAGGAGCCCGTACAGGAGTTGAGCCCCACTTATGCGATGATGATTTTATGGGCTTACTTGGTTTCGTTCTGGATCAAGAAGGGGAATGGATATGAGTTGGGGTGCTACATGGCCCGATTGAGGGGCGTGAGCAGTGGACTACACCGTGGTAGATGATCCTCGCTGAGAGCCGCCGAGAGCCGAGAGATTGGCTAGAGCTTTCTTATGGGTGGGCTTTTCCGACATGCCGTTCATTAAGCGCCACCGCCTTGATTTCTTTGTTGGAGCTACCGAGGGCATGGGATACCGTCGGGAATCTGCCTTGGGGCGAGGCCGGCTTGGCCGAGATGTATTTGGCCCTAGATGACGTCGCCGAGGGAAGGCGAAGTACTTCACCCGCTTTCATCCGGCTTTGAGGTATTCTCTTACCTTGATCTCTTTTCCTTAGCGCATTTCATTATATCCCTTGTTTTCCCCGTTTTGACTTCTTCTTCTCCTTTCGTGCTCGGGCATACGAGTATTTTGGCCGCATGAGTGGCGTATCAAGGATGAGTTTCCTCGCCACCACTTTTTCCCGCTCTTCGTCGGTGGACGAAGGATGCCAGAAATGCACTGTGACGCCGGAGGGCTCGAGGTGCAGGATTACCGCTTCTTATCATGATACGTTGACGTGCCCGAGAGGGGTTCCACAGAGGATGAGCTTGTTCCCCCGGACCGGTCGTTATGGCGCTGATTTAGATCACGCCGCGCACTTCACAGAGTGTCGCAAGCTACCGGTGGGCTTGTCCTGAGACGCCTTGTACTTAGGAGAGAGGGTGTATAGGCAAAGATGGGCCGAATAGGCATGCTCGGATCCCCGATGATCCCCGCCTAGGATGTGGGCCGCTCGCCGCTGGCGAATGTAGATGCTTTGATCGTAGGCACGGCGGCACATCTTTACACACGGGAGGGGGACTATACTATGTACGTGGCCATGCATCTTCGCCTCCACGCACTGTGGTTGGTTATGGTGCTCATAGCGCAGTGGCCTTCGACCGGCTACGTAGCTAGACCTCCTTTGCCCCCGACTTTCATTGATTATCGTGGTGGTGGTCGCATGAGGCGAGCTCACATCGATATGTCACGCACTCATCCTCATCCGTGCTACCGCGAGGTTCTAGATCCGTAAGTATTGTTCCTTACGCCTCTTTGGATTGCTTGCATCTTTTCTCGTTATCAAGAACCGCATTTTGACACATATTATGTCCGCTTGTAATGTATCGGCCGCCATGTGCACTTGACCAGTGGCATATACCGGTGCCGTGGGCATGATTGGCAAGCTCCGTAAAGGTATGAGCTTCGGAAGAATCAAGGCCGATCACGTGGTTCGATTGATATTTCTCCACCCGGCCGCCCGAGGAGGAAGAAAAGCCGCTCCGACGACGCTGGGCACCGCCGGGAGCACTAGAGGACCGACGCCTGACCAAAACCGCAAATGTGCCTCTTTACTGCACTCCATTGAGATTGACGATGACGATGATGAGGAGGATGGTGGAGCCGAGACACCACAGATTATGAGCTTGACTCTACCGTTATCACCGAGCTCGACGACTATTACCGCACGGAGACCATAGCCTACGAGGCACCTTCTGACGATCCCGATGATGAGCCGAGGAGGCCGAGGATGATGACGAGGATGGAGATGAGGAGGGTGATGGAGATGATGGAGAGGATTCGCAGTAGCCCCTTCCCCTTTAGACATTTGTGGCTTTTGATTATTGTACTTCCCTTCGGGGAAAACACATGTCATTTATTTTTGCTATGCACATCTTTTTTGACTTGACCTATTTCATTTTGTACGTACATCGTTAGCCTTTTGTTGCACGCACTTATGAAATGACAATGGTATGGCATTTGGCTTGAATATGAATGATTTGAATGGATTTTTGGTTTGAATATGAATGCACGGGTGTATACGGGGTAAATGAACCCTTCCTTATGCATTTGAGAAGTGGATGGATGGAATTTGCAGCTTTTGACATGTCGGGATTGCCTCGGGGAAAGCAAAGATGTTGCCGATGTCTCGTCGTCCGATGTTGGCTAGTTATGTCGCACGACATGGCTAGTTATGTCGCGCGACTTAATAAGCCGTAACCGAGCTTTTCACCGCCTTTGAACCGGAATGAAACCGCAGACACCGGTTAGAATTAGATGACCAAAGAGGTCACCTACCCGGTCTCCTCGGGTCAATGGCAAAGACACATTTGGTCCTTTCCTACGTAAACGGGCGTCCTAGGAGGTCAAGCAACCAATCCTTCACAGAAAGTGCCAAATCAAAAGAGGTGACCAAAATGGTCGAAAATTGGACTCTCATGAAGAGCTTACGCACCATTGGAGAATGGAGGACTAAAAGGGTGACCAAAGTGGTCGATGGCTGACCTTTATGAAAGGCTACCTACGTATCCCTGAGGAATCAAGCCTTGATCGTAGTTCAAACTTTACCTAGACAGCTAGGAATGATGTCTAGGATTTTCGACGTTTTGACAATTAGGAAACCGTCGCCTAGAGTTATCTCGAAGGCACTTTTTTGGGAGAAAATGTTATCATTAGCAATTGGCACGTTACTTGAGCCTAGGGGTGATTTTTTTCTCGGAAACATGGTAGGGACTGGGTCCGGATGTACATATGGAATGTATTTGGGAATTGTTTGAGACGGGTTTCAAACAGTGGGGTCAGTATCCCTTGGGTGCGGATCGAATCGCCGTTGTCAACGTGGACGAGAATTCCTCTGAGCCGAGACTCGGGTTTGAACCTCGGGTCTCTCGTGACTATTCTTTTCTCACACTCTAGCATTTGAAGTTGATGCTACCGTATGTCGAAGTGACCAATCCTCTCTTCTAGGGATGGATGCAACTTATCGAAGCCCCTGCCTAAGGAAATACTCTGCAAAAGCCCCATATCTTGTTGAAGTAAGGAAAGATTCTTTCATTGGCAAAACCTTGGTTGAATGAGCCGAGCAAGCGAAGTGACTTGGCGAAGCCCCGCCGGTGACCTAATAAAAATCCCAATCTGATTGGTATTGCGAACGTGATTCTGAAATTGATCTGACCAAGACTGAATCCATCTAGGGACCTAGTGAAGAACCCGATGCGAACCCCGAAAATGGCTAAAGAAGCCCCAGTTTAAAGGAATGATTTGGCAAAGCCCTGCATCCGGAAGAGTTTCGAGGCGCCCTAATGCGAATTGTAGCAGAAGAGGGAAAACCTATCCTTTTTCTTTTTTTTTTTATTTCTATTTTTTTAGTCAACCACCAACCTTAAGGAGACGCAGACAAAGAGAAGAATTTTAGGAAGATATGTACATGCAGGGGCATATTTTTCAAAAGGTGGGAATAATCCCGATTTTGTATTATTTTGATGGCCTTATTCGATGTAGGCACAAAAACTCGCTTTTAGGTTTGACTCTTTGAGAGAGCATAAGCGTAGAAAGGTTGGTAAAAGTGTATGGAAGCCCCCGCCGATAGAAAATTAGTGTTTAGCTCTATCTTTCCTAAAATGTAGAAAAAGAAGACTTGTCAAGACATCTCGAAAACTTGCTTTATTTACAATGATCACAAGATTGCTTAAAACCCTTTATTGATGTTCGGGTTATTCAACCGCTAATTTCGATATGAACAAACATTCTTATTAATCATGAGGAGAAAGTCAACCAATGTCGCGGATCAAGGTTGGCTGGGTGTGAAAGAAAGGTTCAGTGTACGTGGAGGTCATTGATGAGACCGGGTTTTCGGGATTTGACCGTGTCCACGGGAGAAGTCATTTGATGAGACCGGGTTTTCGGTAATTTGGGTATGCTTATGGAAAAGGTCATTTGATGAGACCGGGTTTTCGTGAATTTGGATATGTTTATGACCGGACCATTGCCGGTTGCCTACGTTCCCCTCATTGTGAGGAGCTCGTGTCGCCGTAGTTCGGCCTTGGCCTGACCGCTTGGGAAATGGGATTTGTGGTTCCTTTAGTGAAAAGGCTAGGATGAGAAGATCGGATGATGAGGCATGGGCCTCGGATGATTCCTTGACCAAGTCATTCTTGGACGGCTGCTTCAATAGCTTTCTCGATTCTCGTCTTTCATTGGGGAGAAAGGACTTGCATATGCCTAAAGGCTTATGAAATGCTTCTGCTTTTGCTTCGACCGCCCCATTGTTGTCGACAACTTTCATTTTTTTTTGAGCTTTGATCTTGCCTGTCCATCAAGCTTTTGATTGGTAACGTTGGGTCCTTGGCCTCATTTTTCTTTTTTTTATTTTTTATGTGCAACCCTATTTTTGCCTAGACCGCCTTTTTGGGATTTTCAGTCTAGCTGGGTATTACTCTTTTGCACTAAGATTTTTCCTTTTCTTTTTTTTTTTTTATATATATATGTGCAACCCCGTTTTTTGCCTAGACTCGCCCTATTTTTGGGATATTCAAATTTAGCCGGGTATTACTCTTTTTGCACTACATTTTTTTTTTTTTTTTTTTTTTTTTTTTTTTTTTGAAGCACATGAGGACCAAGGCGAGCCCTCGCTTGAATATTCTTGATACCCTTGAAGTCTAAGCCAAGCCCCTAGGTTGTTGTCGACACGGGTCAATCTTTCAAGCCGAGTGGCCTTTTTTGTCGTTCCTTGATGTCGCCGTCGTTGACTTGGTCAAGGTGATGGTGAGGACATGGTTGGGAAAATGTATGGCTTTGATGAAGGCCTTTTGTGGGGTAAGGATAGTGTTTGGCTTGATGGCATTAGTTGACTTTCTCACACCGATTAATCAGAACGTTAATTATTTCGAGAGATTGTTCGTTGAGCAATGCAAGTGATCATATAAGATAAAACCATTTCATTAAATGTAATGTAGGTGTGCAAATAATGTCTTAAGTCTAGCAAGAAAAGAAGAAGACTCTTTCATAGAAAATTGAAGATTCAATACAATGCCCGTAGAGGACTTAATTGAAAGGAAAAAAAAAAAAAATACTAGGACCTACGAAGGTTGACTGAGAGACTATTTTCCTCTTTTTTTTTTTTAATCTTACTTAAGGATAAGTAGACCCTAGTCTAGCTACTCTTCACGGGTTGGACTGCCAGGGAGTTTGAGCTTTCCTTCGTAGATCAGCCACTGAATTTCTTTCTTCAGATCCACACACTTGTCTGTCACATGACCATAATGCTTGTGGTACTGGCGTAACTTGGCCCCGTCAACTCTACTGGGTTTCTTGGCTTATGATTCTCGAGAGGTGCGAGAAGGCTTCGTTTCACCAAATCGTTGAAAACTTTGCTCACGGGCATCCCAAAATCATCAGCCGACGTTTCGACCTTGCACTTCTTGAATTGACCTCTTGTCATAACTTTGGTCTTGGCCCATGGAGGTTCTCAAGCTTCCCATCTTCTATCAACTTCTGGATCTCATACCTCAAATAGGTGCAATCATCGTTGTCGTGTCCAGTGGTATTGATGGAAAAGACAATGCTTAGACTCATCCAACCGAGCATTGTGTTTCCCGGGCTTCCAATTTTCCAATGGCTTTATCGCCTTTTCTTTCATCGCTTTTCCAAAGATCTTGCTTAAAGGCATCTCTCGCATTGTCAAAATGAAGGGAGCGGGGTTTTCGGGAGACATTGTTGTTCTCAAGACTTTGATCTTCACCGTCCAATTGGTTCCACCGTTGGATTTGGTCAAGGAAGCCGTGACGTTCTTTCCTTTGTGAGGGACTCGGTGCCGAGCTGTGCACGGTTGTCGCTTGGTATTGGGTTATGCTCGGTGGAGTCATTTCCTTGCCCGGTCCGACATCTTGGGTCAAGGGAGTATTGATACTCATCATGAGGTCAAGCTTCTCTTGCATCCGTTTCACTTGCTCCATCAATATTGCCACATGGGGGTCAATCGGGACTCTGGGCTACCGGAATCGGCAACAGGACTCGTAGTAGCAAACCGACGGCCGAATTCATTAAGTCCTAGGTGGCAATGAAAACTTGGATCATCCTTTGGCAACTCATGATCGCATTCAAAGGGTATAGGGGTTTCGTAACATAGCCGCATATCTCAAACCGATTATGTGAAGTCGGAGCATAGATCGGCAGTATTGCCGAAACCGAGGGATAGGTGGGGTGAAGTCCAATCCGTTTCCGAGGAGCCGAGGGCGATGGGGTCCCGATGAGCCGGGATGTTGGAAAGGACCGAGGAGAAATGGTCCTTGGCAAGGGATCATATGTGGATGGAGGAAGGTATTGGTTATAGGCCGGGGAACCGAGATGGCTACTGGAGTCTCATCTTCGACCACTACCAGCAGAACCATCGACTCAATTGTTACTTGGACTCCATTGCGGCGAAGAGCACCGATAAGCAATGACAAATGCTTCTTCATGAATCTTTCCGGGCATTTTCCAAAGCCAGGACTAACTCTTCCTTCCTAATCATCCGATTTCCCGCGCCCTCACCGTTTTCGTCACAACCGCCATTCTCGACTCTCCGATGAACCGTCCGAACCTAAGGTTTTCTCGAAAAGCCGCCGACCCAAGATTCTCGTCCACTTCTTTCTCACCGCGGGAAAGGGATAGGCAAGGTTTAGACTCGGGAATAGGTAAGGTTTAGGCTCGAAGGTAAGTGCTTAGGCTTAGAGGTAAGTGTTTAGTCAAGGCTCAAGTAACATGCACTTATCGCTTTAACTTTTGCTCGAAACACATTTTCTCCTAATACTAATTGATCGGAAAAGATGAGACCTTGAAAGGTCAAAATTGAAATGGAGATCGGACCGAGGGGTCACGATTAAGGATTTGACCATGAAAGGTCGAGACGGGAAATCGGAGATCGAACCGAGGAGGTCTCGATTAGGGTTTGACCATGAAAGGTCGGAAAAGAAAATCGGAAATCGGACCGGTAGGTCTCGATTAGGGATTTGACCATGAAAGGTCGGGACGGAAATCGGAGATCGGACCGAGGAGGTCTCGATTAGGGTTTGACCATGAAAGGTCGGAAAAGAAAATCGGAAATCGGACCGGGTAGGTCTCGATTAGGGATTTCGTAGATAGGACCATGCAATTATGATTACACTAATTGTTCAAGTTTACTTAAAACAATGTCTTTTATTAATTTCTATTTGGTTGGAAAAGGGGTTTGCCCTTCTTTTTCGCAACTACTCTAGATCCCGGATCGCTGGGTTCCGTCACTACGCCTATAAGCCCCTCGTATTCCACCCGTATTTCGACCTCCCAGTGGTGGACACCTGGCGAGGGTCCTATAGGGCACGCGGATCCCACCGACCGAGAGTAAAGAACGCTCCTATCGGGTCTAGCGGGTCATAGGACCTTTCAACGCACGAGCGATGCGGATTATAGTCAAGGCAATACCGGAAAGTCTCGTCTCTCTCGCCTCGACGGATTTTTGACAGAGTCTCGCTTGAGCGAAATGACGTTTTGACTTTCGGTAATGTCCGAGAAAATAATAGGCATGGGTCGGGCGGCAAAAGCCGGATGACACAAAGGTCACATTGAACTTCGTTGCATACGCAAAGGCGTGAGTCGAATCGAAGTCAATGCCGGCCAAGATCTTGCCAATTTTTCCTTGTCGGAATTTTGCGTAGCTTCTCTTGAGCGAAAGATCTTTTGATTTTTGGCAAAGACTCGGTCTTGACTCTTACGCATTCCGTGCGGGTCAAGGTCAATAGTCAATGTCGGAGTTGAGATCTCGCCAATTTTTCCTTGTCGGAATTTTTGGCAAAGTTCTTCTTCCGTTATGAACTAAGGCTTCGACCTTTACGAGGGTATGCAACTAGGCTATATGACACGGACTAGACCAAAAACCAACCAAAAAGTCACGGTTTTTTGAAACGTGTGACACGGACCGTGCATTGGTCGACACCGGCCGCCATGGGAGGTTGGGATGATTCCGTGCGCG
Source organism: Adenophora triphylla var. japonica (assembly GCA_022495995.1). Lineage (NCBI taxonomy): Eukaryota > Viridiplantae > Streptophyta > Magnoliopsida > Asterales > Campanulaceae > Adenophora > Adenophora triphylla. The sequence continues at coordinate 3,521 of JAFEMH010006876.1, read as the reverse complement.
CCCGGGAGCATCGTAAGGCCGTCCGTGGATCGCACTGAACCACCTCTGCTCAAGGACGTGCGTGCAAAAGTGTACAGTGATATATCGTGTGCGCGTAGTGTGCGGTCTCCTAAAAATGTTCCTTTGAGTTAAAACAGAGATTTTCATAAATGTGTTTTAAAGGAATGATTTTCGGGACGGGGAAAATGCAACACATAAGCACGTAAATTTTCTCGGGAGCCCTGCGCCACCATGGAGCCGAATAGCCCCAAGCCGCTAGGACCGCCAGATTAACCATGATTTTTCCCCGGTGGAATTGCCACCGAGGTCGCCCTTGGCCGTAATCCAATGAGGATTGAGCCGTACGACCGCATGGATCAATTTTCCGTGTTCCACTCCTTTTGCTATTTTTCTAAGTTGTTTCCTGCTCAAAGTATGCACGCATTCCAAGATGCAAATGATGCAATGCATGGTAAAAGAAAGCAAGCACGATTAATGAAATCGGCGATGGGAGTCTAACCCGCTCAAAGGGAAAAGCTTTCTTTATTTTTTTCAAAATTATTTTTTCGAAAAAGGATACCGGTACGCTGGATTGTTAAACCACCGGTTATCCCAACTCCCACGTCGGTTAGGAGCGATACAGAAGGGTAAGTGGGGTTTCCACCTATATACCAAGTATCGATTTTAGTTTGTTTTGAAAATAAAGCTTTTCTCCTTTGGGATGATCCCCAATGAGTCGCCAAACCGTGAATGTGTGCCCAAAATTTTTGTTTATTGGAATTCACGCGGGTTTGAAGACATCCGAGTTATTTGAAAAACGGAGTCGCCACGCCATTTTGATTACCTCAAAACTTTGAAAAAAGGTTTTATGGATTCTGGAGGTTAAGTTACCCTCGGGAAGAACGCTTGGCGTTCACCCAAAGTGCCTTCACGAGCAAGTCTCCCTAGATTTCATTAATCGTGTTTGCTTGCGTGCTTTCTTGTGTGCATGTGTTTGAAAATGATAAAGGGGGAATGTCCCAAGTTATCTTCCTGACGTACAAACCATTTGTTGGTTGTCGCCGATTCCTTGGAATTTATGTATTAGGGATTATGATCCCGTCCTCATCTTATGACTTATGATCATCGCATTTTAAACCTCGGGACCCTCGGGACTTGCGTGATCGAGAGAATGTCTCTCTGGTGGTCAAAGATGAGGTTCTTTAGGAAGGAATGTCCTTAGCCCATCAATCCTACGCTTTAAGACGGCCGAGCTCGTTGAGAGGCTTCATAGTCATTCTTAAGCGATAATCGGAGATTTAGGGTTCAAGGTTATCCTTGTCCTAAAGAAGTCACGAACCTTTAATGGAAGGAACGATGCAAAGATGAGAACTTTTACACCGGTCCGTTCCAAGGTCGGGGAAAGGAGGAATGCATGATGAAAAATGACTCTTTAATGAAAAGATGACATTTTTGTATGTAAAGCATGTCTTTTGGTTGCAAGGGATGCTTTTATACAAAGAAAAGATTCTTATGCAAAGAATGCATTTTTATGTTGAAAATAGCATTTAATGCACAAATGATGCATGAAAATGGCAAAGAATGGTTTTTTAATGCGAAGTATGCATTTTGAGTATGAAAATGGGTTTTTGGGTGCAAAGAGTACATCTTTAATGTAAAAAGGGATTTAAAATGTAAAAAGGATGATTTTTATGCATGAAAATGAGATTTAAGTGCAAAGGATGCATCTTTAGGTATGAAAATGGTATTTTAATAAAAAGATGACACATTATGTACATAGATGTTACCTAAAATGCGTATAGACATCGATTATAGCATTATGGGGGTTAACATCAGATTGCAGCTTGAAACCGTGAAGCTTCGCAACTCGGCTACTTATGTCGCGTGACATAGGCCGCCTATGTCGCGCGTGACATAACTAGCCATTTTGCAGAAGCTTCAAAGAAATGAGATCTACAGAGGTAACAAGGCCTTAAAATAGCCAAGTTACTTCACCAATAGATCCCAGTGGAGCATGTTTATCACTAATGAACACTTCAAGAGGGTGTGGATATGAGGGATCCACACTCATCTTGAGTGTTCATGCAAAACCAAGCCAAAACGGGATTTTATATGAAATGTAATGAAATGAAATGTGGATATGGGTAATATGACATAAAGTATGCAACTTTAATCGTAATACTACATTATGAAGGCATTTAGCATGGAGATTTCACATTTGAATGAAAATAGAGAGTGGAAAAGGGGTAGAAACTCGTTACCCTCGAAGATCCACAACTCCTATATCAAGTTAGATATAGGAGCCTTCTAGCCCCTCTTCCTGAGTCGAGTGTCCCACTTGGATCCTTGGGAACTCCTTGATTTCTTGATGTATGTGAGAAGTGTGTGTGTGGAAAGTGTGTGTAGAATTGATTTAGGAGGATTGGGGTGATTTGGAGGGTATGTGGAGGAAGGAGGAGGCTTCGGGCGTGTTTCCTATGTAGGGGACCGAGGGGTGGAGGAGGTGTGTTTAAAATGAGAGGTGAAGGCCTCTATTTATAGGTCGGGCTTTCAGATGTGGGCTTGTTATGTCGCACGACATAATAAGCCATAACCGTTTTCCTTCTAGAAACATGCAAGGTGGCATGGTTCTAGAACTCTTCCTCGGGCCGGTTATGTCGCACGACATAAGTGGCCGCCTCGGATTCTTCTAGAAACATGCAAGGTAAGGTGTTTCTAGAAGGTCTTTCTCGGCCGGTTATGTCGCACGACATAAGTAGCCGCCCGGACTCTTCTAGAAATGTGCAAGGTGGCACCTTCTAGAAGGGTTTGGGATTAAGAAAACGTGTTTCTTAATCACCAAGCATTCCCTTCAGCCCTTAAAAGGTTGAAACAGCTTCCGGAATTGTTCCGAACTTTAGGAAAATCCGGGAATTACCGGAAAAATTGCCGGAATTACCGGAAAATTAACCTAAGGCATGAGCGATTTGGGTACTTACAAACTAGCACGAAAGTGGCACAAAGAGAAAGCATTCCGAAACTGCCGGGAATGCTAAGAAAGTGAAGAAGAAGACCTCTAAAAAGTTCCCAAGGGGTCTTGCTATAATTGTGTATAAACCGGGCCACTTGTCAAGGGATTGTCGTTTCCCGAAGAAAGAAAGGAACAAATGTCAATTACATGGACCTAGACTTTGCAGCGGTTGTCTTTGAAGCCAACGCTTGCAAATTTGGAGGAGAACCCTAAATCATGGTGGATAGATACCGGTGCTACCCGCCATATTTGTGGTAACAAGGAAAGTTTCTCCTCCTATACTCCCATCTCCCAAGAAAGCTTTACATGGGAAATTCTGCGACCCTCCGATGTTCAAGGCATTTGAAACGTGATTTTGAAGATTTACTTCCTAAAAGAAGTAACTTTACTGGATGTGCTCGTGATGTTCCTGCATATCCGTAAAAATTTGGTGTCCGGCGCTGGGCTTAGTAAGGCCGGTTTTAGACTAGTATTCCGAATCCGACAAATTTGTACTAACCAAGAATGGTTTGTTTCTTGAAAGGGTTACTCG